>OVBE01005946.1:0-19321 GCA_900406425.1 Iberis pinnata
ATATATATATAAGAGTTGGAAAGGGAAGAGACGTCTTTCAATTTTCGATATGGGATCCTAATTTTTCTAAAAAAATCTTCTTTATAATTAGAATATTAAATATTAAATATAAATGAATTAGCATTTTGGATATTTAGGTAACTGAATTTAAAGATAAGAAAAGATTTTATTTTAAAATTAATTTATTTATTAAAATGGAATATGTTTTATAAAATGTATCTCAATTTTTTTTAAATATGATCTATAAGATTTGAATTAATATTTGTAATTTTTTTAAAAATACAAAAAGTATTAATTTAAAATCAATTATTTTATTTTATTTTTCATGTTTAGCTACAAATAAACTAACAATCATTTTTAATATTTTATTTCTTTTAAGTTTTGAAAGATATAAAAAATTATAATTCAAAAATATTATTTGGCTGATAATTTTAAATCAAGATAAATTTTAAAATATTTTGAATTTTTACTTGAAAAACTTATTTAATAATTATTATTTATAGTTAAAAATGTTAAAAAATGTAATATAAAAGCAAAAAAAATTATAATTGGATATTAAGGAAAGATTCAAAAATAATTATGTAAATGTACTTCAGAAGAAAATGGTAATGAAAAAAGAAAAGTACTCTAGAAATTTTTTTGATGTGGATCAAACCTACATCCTAGGACAAATGCAGACACGTTCTTGCTAGTATACCATATCGTTTTTACTTGTTCTCTTATTAATTCGATTCCTATTTAATGTATAATTTTTTTGGATTGCACGTTTTTAAAGTTTTCTAGATAAAAAATTATCTTTTCCACGAATCGAACTCAAGACCACTAAATCAAAATGTAAAATTTTGCCGATTTTAACCCTCCAAATTTTTTTTTGTTCATTAAAATCTTTTAGTCCAATGACAATTCGTGTAAATATTCTCTTTATTTTAACTTTTTCCATATTTGTACTTCTCCATTAATAGTATAGATAACTAAAACACTAATGTGTACATGCAAAAAGTTTATGTAGATGAAAACTTGAAATAACATATAAAATGAAAAATTCAATCAAACCAAAAAATAACTTTTATATAGGCGAAAATCCAATCTTAATTACCAAAAGTTAAACCTTAGCACTTGTAATATAATGAAATACGGATCATCAAAAATAATAATAATAATGAAATACAGGGTTGGGTAAATCAAAATATTTTGTTAAAAGTATAACATAACTGACTAAAAGTACATACATTTATATACTAATATAAAAGATTTAAAATTTCAAATAAAATTAGCATATCAACGTTGAAAATTTTTTCAATTTAAAATTAAGATAATAAAATAACTACGTTTTGAGGTTGGAACATCAACTTGTATATAATGAATTTTACTCTTATATTAATTAAATTTAGTTTGAAAATTATATAATTCGAATTAATAACATCATAATTTTATTTTTATTTTTATTGTAGTATTAAATACAAAAAATGAGTTTGTCATATCAAATTGTAATATGTACCAAAGAAAAAAATAAAGAAGATGAATAATTCTCATGTATTTTTCTAATGTATTTTAATTTTAATTTTTATGTTAATTTTTATTAGTTTCTTACTGAAAAACTATCGATGTTAGTAAATTTTCACTCATAATTGTTTCTATAAAATTGGCACTCACATTAAATATTTAAAAGTAAATAAATCTGAAAACTAATTTTAAAAATAATAATTTATATCATACTAAAATTACAATTTTTTATTGATATTAATATGAATATTTTTATGCGAGCCAACACCTAACTTTTTAACTAAAAATTGAACTTCGACAACCATCATTCATGACGCACTCCTGTGATGCTGGGATGACATCATAAGAATAATAATTCACTATTCTAGAGTTTTCTGTTGTTCATAATTTTACTATTCTAGAATTATAACGTGTACGTTGAATAAAACGTATAATATGAACAATGTGATTTTTCGATCCCATTTTAGGTCGGTTGAATATAAAATAAATACTGGCCAAAATTTATGGGCACATGTGGGATTCCCTTAATCATAATGGTTAAGATTTTAGAGTTTAAATGACTTTATACAAAGTTTGAGGTTTGATTTTCAAAACGCATAATATTATTACAAAATTATTGGAGGTAGATTTTATAATGGTGTAAATAGAATTTTTTTTTTTGTGAACGATGAGTTGTTTTAATAGCTAAATTTGTAGATTATTAGAATGTAGAGATATAGAAGGTTATAAATCGATTTATTTTGGAAAGAGCATGCTCTTTGTAAGGTATGGGTTCGACGCCCCATGCCCGATAGGAGTAAGCCCATGATCAAGACCTATCGAATCGCGGTCCATCTCGTCGAGCCGACGTGGCACGTGGGATCGCCGAAGAAACAGTATACCTAGACTCTTTCTAGCTCGGCGAACAGTGACCAACGAGCTGACTCGCTGAAATGAACAGGATGCCTAGCTAACTGCTCGCAATGATGACGAGACAAGTATAAATACAAGGGGATCCGAAGCGAAAGGGGGTTGGGAGAAAAAAAAGAGAAAGTTTTAGAGAGAAGGCAGACCCGTTATCGACAATCAGAGTTTCTCTACGAGCGCTTCGGCGACCTGAGCTTCTCTTTAGTAAATTATTTAAAGCGCGTCGGATTTGTCGACGCGCCTCTCACTGTTTAAGTTGTAACCCGCTTTATCAAATACGAACATAAATCTTCGGATCGACGATCCTAGATTCAACAATTGCCGACTCCGATGGGGACCATTTGATAAAGAAAAACCAATTCTCAAGACGCACCAAAACATGGCTACCACAAGCAACATAGACGAGCATGTACACATCAAGGATATTACGCACCTAGACGGTCAAAACGCCAAGACCGCCGACCCGAAGACGCCGACAGGACCACATAATAGAATATCGGGAGTTCCCACACAAGAAGAGATGAACCGGACGCTAATGTGTTGGCTAGAAGAACAAGAAAACGAGTCTTGTCAACTGAGAAGCAAACTCGAAGTGGTGATGACAGCGAGCTTAAGGAGAGCCGAGCTAGAAGTCATGAACATAAACCTCTTCGGGCAACAGATGCATCAACACCAATCACGGAAACCCAGCAAGATCGGGGCTCGGATCGACGCGAAGACGCGACAACACACCAAAATCTCTCTAGCCCAAACGACGAGATAAAGGCACTGAAGGCCCAATTGCGGGAGATGAGCTTGTTAGTCCATAGAGCGACCAGCTCGGCCCCAGAAATCGAACGAGTTGTCGAAGAAACGCAACAAACCCCCTTCACCAGGAGGATATCCGAAACCAAGATAAAGCATACCGCAAAGATAAAATTCCCAACGTTTGAAGGAAACACCGACCCAACTCACTACATGACAGCTTTCACCATCGCGATGGGACGCGCCCAATTCTCCGACAAAGAGCGGGACACCGGACTTTGCCAGTTGTTTATAGAAAACTTGGGTGGTGCCGCACTCTCCTGATTCTCCCACCTTGAAGCCAGATCCATCGAAAACTTCCAGCAGCTGTCGACGGCTTTCGTCAAACATTACTCCATGTTCATGGAGAAGAAAACGTCCACCATCGACCTATGGTCGCTAGGCCAGGGCCCGCATAAATCCCTCAGGATATTCGTGGAGCGGTACAAAGAAGTGGTTTCGAAGGTAGCAATCTCTGACGAGGCGGCTATCGCTGCATTAAGAAACAGCTTATGGTACGAGTCTAGATTCTGCGAAGAGCTGCTGTTAAATCAACCTCAGACGCTGGAAGACGCCTTGCATAGGGCCAATCGCTTCATCGAGATGGAAGAAGAGAAAGCTGTGATGGCCCGAAAGCACACCAAAGCCTACCATGGGAAAGATAAAGAAGAGCAGGTCGAACCTTGTCAATTCTACGAAAGCCATGCAAAACAAGACAAAGGAAAGCGGAACACGAACTACCTCGTCGAAGAACACAGACTATCGACGTATCAACGGCGGGACGATGATAGGAATGCCTACTGCGAATTTCATAACCGACATGNGAACCTTGTCAATTCTACGAAAGCCATGCAAAACAAGACAAAGGAAAGCGGAACACGAACTACCTCGTCGAAGAACACAGACCATCAACGTATCAACGGCGGGACGATGATAGGAATGCCTACTGCGAATTTCATAACCGACATGGGCACAACACAGCCGACTGTCGTCATTTAAAGGATACGCTGCTCAAAAAATACTATGAAAACCGAGGGTGCAATAGGCAAAGACGACCCAACCAGTACCCGCCGCGCAACCACAAGGAATGCTGGCAGAACTGCCCTCCAAATCAAGATCAGGAAGGGAGCGGTAGGCCGCAGAGGCAGCCGGTCGACAAAGACATGGCCCCGTTGCACCAACGCAATAATAACAAGAGGGACGAGGACGTTTCACCCCCACGACACCGCATAAATGTCATCTTGGGCGGACTTGAACGACGCGGGGACAGCATCCGATACGCCATGAGAACAGACCACCTGGTCTTGAACACAAGAGGAACAGACCACCCGATCCGGTTCACCATCGACGATCTGATCAGACTCGATGGTGTACAAAAGGAATTCATCCTCATTGAACTCATCATTGGATACTGTGAAGTGACACGAATTCTCGTCGACACTGGCAGCTCCGTCGATATAATCTTTAAAAGCACCCTCCAAAAAATGGAGATCGGCGAAGAAGCCATTAAGAGAACCACGCAGTCACTCACTAGTTTTAGCGACAACTCAGTTGAAACCGTCGGAACTATCAAACTCCCGGTTCGAGCCGGAGGGAGCATCACCATGAAAAAATTTCAGGTTGTCGACGAGCATCCCATCTTCAACGCTATCTTGGGAACCTCGTGGCTCACGACGACCAAAGCGGCAGTCTAGATCTTACACCAATGCGTCAAAATCCCGACGGCGAGGGGGAACGGTCACACTCAGAAGCAATCAAAGAGCAACGAGAACATGTTTCATCGCCGAGCATAAGGCTCGAAAAAGCGCTGAGCTATAGCAACTACATCTGGGACGCGACGAGAGACCATACATCCCTAAAGAGCGAGAGGATCCGCATTGCAAAACTATTGATCAAGTGAACATAGATACACAGAGCCCAAATTGTTGCGTTGGCGTCGGCCATGAGGTCGACGAGGCAAGAAGCGCCGAGCTGATTGTTTTTGTCAAAGAAAAATCTAAGTCCTTCGCCTGGTCACTCGAATCCAGGACGGGCATCGATCCCAGCATAACGTGCCATGAGCTGAACGTCAATCCAACATTCAAGCCAATTAGACAGAAATAACGCAAATTGGGTCCAGAACGAGCGCAAGCGGTGAATGACAAGATAGAAAAGCTATTGCATGCCGGGTCCATTACCAAAGTCAAATACCCAGAGTGGCTAGTAAACCCCGTCATCGTAAAAAAGAAAACCGGAAAATAGCGGGTCTGCATCGACTTCACAGATCTGAACAAAGCTTGCCTAAAAGACAGCTACCACTACCGCACATAGATCGCCTCTTCCTTTGCCTTAAGCTGCTCGACAAGGGACTCGCAAAGAACATCAAGGTCCACGCCGCCAAAGCCGACCACCATATCGTAAAGCTCACCAGCCTTCGTATAATAGGTAATGGCCACATCCAGGAGACGAGCCTCGCGTATCCCGACCAAATGCCTGCGCACCTTCTCGAACCGCGCATCGACAGACGCAGCCTAAGCCTTCTTGGCTCCCGTAACCGCCTCTCTGACCTGAAGGTCATATTTCTTGGGCACGTGTGACCTCTCTTTGTTCACGTCATCGTATCGAGTTGCCAATACGCGGTTCTCATCGCTAAGCCTCTTCAATTCACACTCAAGCTCTTCATTACGGGCAGCAAGCTCATCCCTTTCGACCTTCATGGCTTCGCACTCGGCCTAGATAGCTTTCATTGTCGTGTTCACTCTTTCAGCCGGCGACAATGCATTATGCGCTTGTGCATCGAGTGTTTGGCTGACCGCGGCCAAATCTTTGGCCCTCTGCTTCTCGCCCTGATATAGCATGATGTACTTATTCGCGTTCTCACGGGCAGCGCTAGTGGCCTCGCGGGCTAATCGCACCTTCAACTTAACCACCTGAACATGTGGTTTTCCATCTGTCCAGTCTGCATAACACCACAAATCAGTACGAGTCGACAAACAAATAAGTATGCAAGGAGTCTTACCCTAATATAGAACGCAGAGAAGTCGTCGAACATCTTGTTCGACCTATCGTGCGTGCCCGACTGGTCGAAGGAACCCAGAGGAATAAACTGACTTACTAGCTCCCTGCAAGCAATGGGATCCTCGTGTATCCTATGCACGTCGTCATAATGAAAGCTAAAAGGGAGTTTCTCAGCGTTCTCCAAATAGCGCGGCTTACCACCCCGGGCTATAGCCTCTTCATCCCTGTCCTCGGAGCCATTTTCCTCCTCCGCGTCTCCAGACTTTTCACTTTCTTGCATTTCGACCTGAACGATCGAACGATCTTCCACTTGATGCTCGTCAACGACCGTCTCGGCGTTCGCAACCGGAGCCGCATTGCTTGGTACCTCTCTTACCAGAGGAGCGTCAATAGGCTCCTTGATTATCAGCTTCGCATTAAAAGCCTTCTTCTGTGCTCTCACCTCTTCAGCCGCAGTCCTCTTCCTCTTAGAAGAGGCTTGAAGAACTCTCTTCCCGGCTGCCTTCTCAAAAAGGTTGGCCACGGTAAACGCCTCAGCAGGCTTCCCTTTTTCTGTCGCAGCCTCAGCTGCTGCATTGTCACCAGTTTCGATTGCCTCAGGGACTTTAACTGATCCCAATAACTTTGCTGCAACTTTGGCATGCTTCTTTAGAGCCGCAACTCTCAACTCCTCAACGAATGATGATGCCATGATCGTCGGACGAGGTACAGGGCAACGATTCCAATCAACTAAAAGGAGAGAGAAATACGAATTAGCAATGATGCAGGATAAACAGTAGTAATAGGCGCGACGAAGGAACGCACCTATAGTAAAAATCGACCGACGCTCGATGATTTTCTTGCGGGTGATATCTTCCCACTGCGTCAACCGCAATGCTTGTATCTTCCTGATATTGTCGAAAAATCCAGGGGAAAACTTCTTGATAGGAAAGGGACGATTTGCAATAAACGACAAACTGGTTAGTGCAAACTGAAGAAAGCAAAGAGGTAACGCGAAGCTTTACCAATACGCATGTTCCATCTCATGGAATAATCATAGGCGCATGATGGGACGGACGCCTCATTAACCTTCATTAAGAACCATCGGCGCTGCCAATCCTATATCTTCCTTGGCACCCCAACGACGACCTTGTATTGATTCTTCCATAAAACGTAGAATATCCCTGTCGGGTAACGGGCCTTGTTAATCACCCTTGTACTAGGGGAGAACCGTGTCGCGTTTGCAAAAAACCTACAGACATCAACCCACACCTCTGCGGCTAAGACCAGCATCTCGACCAGTGTGCAGAATGAAGCGACTGTATTCTAGGAAATACTCATCCGACGTCGTACGCAATAAGAGACAAAAACCTTCGGAAGGGGGAACCACAGACGCGCGTCGCTGAAGTAATCCTTGAACACGGCAAAGTAGCCTTGCGGAGGCGCCCACGGTCTCTCTCTGGGACCCGAGATCCTAAACACCAGGTTAGGATCTGTGAAGCCACACCGACTTGACATCTTTAGAAGGCACGCCCTGGTCATGATTGAAGTCCCACCCCCTGTCATATCGTCTATATCCGTAGGCGGAGCAGCAGACGAACCTTCCCCATCTTGCCGAGAAACAAACGATTCTATGGTAGGGACCATGGCATCTCGCATCACGCCCCCACTCGTAGGGATTTCTCTCGAAACTCGGGCCTTTACGCGCCTCTCCGCAAGTTCCCATGTTCTCACATTGAGTTGGATCGTATCAATCAGATCGTTCTGCGTGGTATCAGTTCGAACTCTCTGCCTCGCCGACAGCGGAATCGTGTCTATGGGGTCGGAAAAAGAAGACCTCGGGTTCACAGTTGTAATTTGCCGCTCTAATGGTTCTCCGCCTGGCTTTTCGGCCCTAACATCATCCGACGACGTACTAGTCGTAGGGTCCGATTGACGAGGGGACTCGCCTGCAGAAGACTCAGTTCTGTGACTCGACGACGCTTCATCAAACGCACTGGTCCCACTACCCATCTGAAGATTCATAAGATCGCAGCCCATCGTGTCGATATAAGAAAAATAATAAAAAAACTAGAGAGAAAGTAGAGAGAAGGGAGAGCAAAGAGAATACCTTGGTCAAGGATGCGAAGTGAAAATGATTAAGAAACTATGGGGTATATATAGAGCGATGACCGGAAGACGAAGCGTCCCGAGTAAGTTTGACCGGGAGACAAAGAGACAATCAAAGAAGGCAACCGGCAGATGAACCGGCCACAGGACAGGTGACCGGGAAGCAATAGCTTCTCCATGAAGCCAAATGCCCTCGATATCAGCGCCAACCATTAGAGACGCCAGCTCATCACTCCAGGTCGCGCTTGGATAACAACGACGCAAGCAAAAGTCTGACTTGATCCAATAGGGCCAAAAGAATGCACTGCGTCCGACAACCTGCATATACATTGGTCTCGCCGAACTAGGGGGAGTTATTGTAGGATATGGGCTCGACGCCCCAGGCCCACTAGGAGCAAGCCCATGATCAAGACCCATCGAAGCGCGGCCCATCTCGCCGAGCCGACGCGGCACATGGGACTGTCGAAGAAACAGTACACCTAGACTCTTTCTAGCTCGGCGAACAGTGACCTACGAGCTGACTCGCCGTAATGAACAGGATGCCTAGCTAACTGCTCGCAATGATGACGAGACGATTATAAATACAAGGCGGACCCGAAGCGAAGGGGTTGGGAGAAAGAGAGAGAAAGTTTTAGAGAGAAGGCAGACCCGTTATCGACGATCTGAGTTTCTCTACGAGCGCTTCGACGACCTGAGCTTCTCTATAATAAATCATTTAAAACGCGACGAATTTGGCGCCTCTCACTGTTTAAGTTGTAACCCTCTTTATCAAATATGAACCTAAATCTTCGGATCGACGATCCTAAATTCAACACTCTTCAAAAAAGAGTTATAGAATATGGTTTGTACTTCGTTCTAAGGAAATGTACGAATTTTGGCCTAAAACTTGCTAGTCATAAAAAAATCTATTTATTGTGGATTCATGTGTTGCACGGAAAAGAGATCATTCATGTAAACTCGTTCCTCGTTGATATCAATGTTGCGAAAAATTAACGCAATAGAATTTTTATTCATGAAAAGTGTTTATTTTAGTTGTTTCTATTTGGACCATGTGCTATGAATAATATGTGGGAACTTGTCATTTTTAATATATATAAATAAGAAAGTAGGTTCATATTTTTAATAACTTTTAATAATTTAGATAAAGGAAAAATAAGTAAATACGTAGGGTCATGTCTAGATCAATTTGGACGAGTAAAAAAAATTGTAATCGCTAATATCTCGTTAACCCCAACCACCGCTTTCTTACTCTATTTTTGGCTGGATCCGGTGGCCGAAAACTCTTCCAACGCTGACGTCAGTTCCCGTAGTTATCCGTCCCTATAATCTTCTTTTGTATTTTCTCGGTTAAATCAGAGTTTTGGAAGCAACTGTAGCTATTTCGGAAAAGTTAATTCACGGTGGTGCGGCTTAGCCTTTTGCTACTGCAGTGGAGGGCATCGTGCCTTGGGTCAACGGCGTGGTTCTCACCGTGAATGTCCTTTCTTTGAGGTGGTGGTGAACCTTTTCGTCTTTTCCTACGTGATAACAAAATTTTTGTTGGATATATGTCTAGCAAGTAATCTTAGAACTATTTATTTTTTTATTGTAGTACTTAGATGTCAATCGAAATTGAGGGCAATTGCTCACTAAAATCTATGAGAATCATGCGTAGTCTAAGCCAAATAAGATGATTGGTTTGAAACTAACATCCTAACAAGCATAAACTTAAAAGTCAACAATATCAAATATCAACTAGATTAAACAAAAATCAACAAATAATTAAGATTTAAACTAAAATTAATCGGTCAAGATTATGACTTGGATGATCAAGCATAGGTCTATGATGCTTAATACAAACAATCAATGTTAATCTTTGGTATAAGATCTCTAATTAAAAACTAATTCACATTCGTGTAATAATTCATTTTCTAATCATGAAACCAACACAATGTCATAGCTAATCATATTTCAAAAAAGCATTAAGATCTAATCCATTCATCCACTAAACTAGCTAACACAATCTCTTGGTTAGGCTTCATTTAGCGTTCAAATAATTCATTTGAGCATTTTCACAAACACCTCCTGGACATGAAAATGCCTATGATCTAGGTTGGAGTGATCAAATCAAGACTAGCATTATGACCATTAAATGAATGAAGATATAAGCCCTAGACATCATATTTAATAACATAATCACCCTAATCTACCTAACCTATTAGCTTAATAAAGAACTACTCACTAACCATGACTACAACACAAGATTCCATGAAGAAAATGTGCATAATCATAATCTTAAACAAGAAAATAGAAAGAAACAAAGAAAAGCAAATAGAACTAAGATTAAACTCCAAGATTCAAAGTTGAACAAGAAAGGAAACAAGACTTAAAATGGAATATAGAATGACCTTTAAACTAGGTTTAAATGTATTTATACTACTCCTCAAAATGTTTTGGGTTAACCCAAACATATATTTTAACCCATAATAAAATGAGTAAAAAGTCTTGGTCAATGTTCAATGTTGGTTTTTCCCAGCTCGGTACTGTCCACTCTACTCGGTACAAGTGGTTGGTATGTATTCTTGTTCTTTGTACCAGGTTAAGAAACTGTTACATCACACCCGATATGAGTATGTATGATTGAGTATACCGGTGCAATTTCCCGGTATGGATCTCCATAGGCCATTTTCCTTGATACCAAATTCTTAGAACCGGTACACCATGTTTGGTATGGCAGTACCAGACGCTCCTGCTAATATGATTGGCCATTACAATCCTCATTTGCTGTATTTTGCTCCCTTTAGATCCATTATTACTCTAATTGATCCCACTTTGATTTCATCCACCTTAGTCACATGAAATATGCAATGCAATGCAAAATGCACACTATACATGCCTAAATGCAACCTAAACTAACTAAAATGAAACCAAAAAGAGGGTTAAAACATGATAAAGACACAAGACATCAACTCCCCCAAACTTATCATTTGCTTGTCCTCAAGCAGGAAACAAAGACAAGTAAGAAAAAGAAGTTTTAAACTGGGAACTCATTACCAAAGCCAACGTATAATGCCTCAAATGCAACACTCTAAAGAATCATAAAATGAAGCATGAATCACAATAGTCAATGTACTTTTACATACTCATCACAAGAACCAACTTTTAGTAATCAAAGTGAGGTGTCCTCAAACTATCATATTCACCAATTCCCTGCATGAATTTATCATTCAATAGTGCGATCTTGCTCATGTAAATAAAATCTAATCCATTTGGCTCAGTTTTATGGTTTTAGGTGTTCGAGTGGTTTCTCACAACTTTTAGGGTGGTTTTTCTCAAAAGAGTAATGCAAACATTAGAAAAATCAAGATAGGGTTGAACAATTGAAGCATATAAGACTTTCACCTCATCTAATGCTCTACCCAAATCCCATTGATGTTCTTGTTCTTTACCAATCATTCACATCATTCAAACTTTAGAAACCGAACGACCAATTTGCCACTTCTTTTCAAACTCTTTTTAACAATAAACATTAGCCTTTTTTTATTTCCAAACTACTAGAAACCCTTTCTTTCACTTCTTTTCTTTACACTTAAGCACTTAGTCTCCCTTTTCCACTTAGACATAAAAATTTTCATTTCCTTTTTCTTTTCAATTTTATTAACTATCTTGAGAGGATTAGACTATTTCTAATTTTTTCTTTTTAACTATTTAGCTACTTAATTTGTCATTGTAGTACTTAGGTGTCAATTCAAATAGAGCGCAATTAACTCACTAAAACCTATGAGAATCATGCTTAGTCTAAGACAAAAAAATAAGATGATTGGTTTGAAACTAATATCCTAACAAGCATAAACTTAAAAGTCAACAAAAGTAAACAATAGAAAAGGTCAACTAGATTAAACAAAAGTCAACAAATAATTAAGATTTAAATTAAGATTAAAAGCTAAGCCAATGGGTCAAGGTTATTGACTTGGGAATCCAATATATGTTTATGATACTTCATACAAACAATCAATGCTAATCATTGGTATAAGACTATCCCTTGGCTAATCACATTTCAAAGAAAGTACTAAGATATAATTCATTCAACCACTAAACTAACTAACACAATCCATTGGTTAGGTCTCGTTTAGCATTCAAATAATTCATTTGGGCATTTTCACAAACACCTTCCGGGCATGAAAATGCCTATGATATAGGTTTGAATGATGAAATAAAAACTAGCATTAAGAACATCAAATGAAAGAAAGTATAAGTAATCTAAGCCATAAGTATCATATTCCATAACCTAAACACCCTAATTGATATGACCATAGGTGTGAGGATCAAGTTCGTGAATGTTTCTATAACGATTGTGATGATGATAATAAGCATTGGATTGAATGATACTTCTAAGATTTGCAGAATGAATATTAGACTACCTGAATTTGTTGATTCAGAATCAAATCCAGAACATAAACAAGACAATAATGATCAAACATGATTCAAAGAGAATTATCAAGGTTCTGAGAAAATAGTTCGTTAATTCTATTGAGGAATTTCTCCAAAATAAGTAGAAAACAAGGTTGTACATGCATAACTTCTTGGAAATACACAAACGATTATAAATAAGGCTCCCTTGAAAGTATAAGCTAAGATTTATTTTTAATTTTGAAAAGTTCATCAAGAACTCTTGTATAAGTGTTGCGAACAAGCCTCATAAACAACCTTGTTTGGAAAACTTAATAGGACAAAAACAAACCAAGGAAAAGAGTGAAATTCATAATACCTCTCTTGATAAAAGATATAGGCCGCTTGTATCAAAACCATTGTGTTGTATTAGCACACACTAAACCGTCTTGGATAGTGTAGAGTAGTTAATGAAGAGCTTGCTAAAATCTAGATTGTCTTCATCTAGTCAGTAGTCCAAGCAGAACACTTAAATCCTTGTTCCTTGCTTCCTCATGTTCAAGTTGATCCTTGGTTCTTTTTTAGCTTCATTTACCTCTGGTTCAAGCTGCTCCATCTCTTCAGTTCCATCGACGGCCAAGATCATATCATCCTCTCCCACTTGAGAAAAATTTGACTTCAAATCCCTTCTAAAAATATGGAACCAAATCAGTAACATTAAAGCTTGAACTTACATTATATTTACCTTGAAGATCTAATTGATATATGTTGTTGCTGATCTTTTTGATAACTTTGAAAGGACCATCAAATCTAGGCATGATTTTGGATTTTCTTTCATTAGAAAATTTGTCTTTAGGTTTATCCAAACTAAGGCTCCTTCTTCAAAAACCATCTCTTATTTTCCTTTGTTGGCTTTCTTAGGATAAAATTTGGTCTTGTTCTCTATATTGATCTGGGACTTCTCATGTATTTTCTTAACATGTTCAACTTTCTTTTCCCATTCAGACTATATCTTTCACTCGAAGGCAAATGCATTATATCAAAAAGTGATAACGGATTAAAACGATAAACAATTTCAAATGGAGAGAACTTAGATGCATAATACTTAGCATGATTTTAAGCAAATTTAACATGTGGCAAAAATTCTTCTCAAGTTTTAATGTTCTTTTAAATCAATGCACGCAACATGGTAGAAAAGGTTTCATTGACAACTTCAGTTTTTCCATCAGATTGTGAATGATAAGTAGTAGAGAAACATAGTTTAGTTTCAACTTAGACCCTAAAGTTTTCCAAAAGAAACTAAGAAATTTGGTGTCCCTGTTATAAATAATTTTCCTAGGCATTCCATGAAGTCTAACAATTTCCTTGAAGAACAAATTAACAACATTCACAACATCATTAGTCTTATGACATAGAAAGAAATGAGCCATTTTAGAGAACCTACCAACAACTACAAATACAAAATCTTTTCCAGTTTTAGTTCTAGGTAATCCAACAACAAAATCCATTGACATGTCATGCCATGGATGAAAAGGAATGGGTAAAGGAGTATACATACCGTGACTTTGGACTTACTTAGCCTGTTTGCAAGTTATACACATTTCACAAGCTTTTTCTACATCTCTTCTCATGTGTGGCCAAACGAAGTGTTTTTGTATTACACTGAAAGTCTTAGTCATATCAAAATGCCCCATGAGTCCACTTGCGCGAGCTTCTTTGACAAAAAATCTCTCAAAAAGGAGTTAGGCACACCTAGTCTATTTTCAAAGAAGAGAAACCATCATTCTTGAAGTATTTGCCACGTCCAAACTTCTCAGAAGAATCCTATATTTCTTTAAAATCAGAATTAGTGGTGTATAAATTTTTGATTTGTTCAAACCCAAGTGATTTGGTTTCAAGAGTGGACAAGGGAACATACCTTCGAGATAGTGCATCAACAACTATGTTTTCCTTACCTTTTGTATATTATCACATAGGAAAATGTTTCAATGAATTTAATCCATCTAGCATGTCTTTTGTTCAGTTTATGTTGTACCTTGAGGTGCTTGAAAGACTCCTGATCTGTGTCGATGACAAAATCTTTGGGCCAAAGATAGTGTTGCCATGTTTGTAGTGCGCTCATAAGTGTATAGAGTTCTTTGTCATATGTTGGATAATTCAGAGTAGCACCTCCAAGATTTTCACTAAATAAAGTTATAGGTTTCTTTCCTTTCATAATTACAACACCTACACCAACACCAGATGCATCACATTATATTTCAAATATTTTAGAAAAATAAGGATGAGAAAGGACTGGTGAATTGGTGAGTTTTTCTTTCAAGGATTGGAGTGCTTATTCTTGTGCTTGTTCCTACTTAAACCCAATGTTATTCTTGATTACTTTAGTTAATGGTGTAGAAAAATTACTAAAATCTTTGATAAATCTTATGTACAGACTAGCTAGATCATGGAAGCTTCTCACTTCACCAACTGTCTTTGGACTTGGGCATTTTTTAATAGCCTTGATTATTTTCTTCTCAAAATTTATTACATATGTACTTACAACAAAACCTAAAAAGACAAAGTTATCTACTCCAAAAGTACATTTCTTCAAGTTGGCAAAAAATGATTACTTTCTAAGTACTTCTAAAATCTTCCTAAAATGCTCAATATGTTCACCCTCTATATATCAGAATGTCATCAANTTCCTAAAATGATTACTTTCTAAGTACTTCTAAAATCTTCCTAAAATGCTCAATATGTTCACCCTCTATATATCAGAATGTCATCAAAGTAAACTACCAAAAAATGACCTATAAATGATCTAATAACATGGTTCATTAGCCTCACAAAAATGCTAGGTGCATTAGTCAACCCAAATGACATCACTAACCATTCATATAACCCTTATTTTGTTTAAAATTTTGTTCTCCACTCATCACCCTCTTTTATTCTAATATGGTAATATCCAATTTTCAAATCAAGTTGAGAAAATATGCTAGAACCATGAAACTCATCAAGCATATCATCTAATCTAGAAATATGGTGTTAATACTTTATAGTGATATTGTTGAAGGCTCTACAACCAACACACATTCTCGAGCTTCCATCCTTCTTTGGTACAAGCAAGAATGGAACTGCACATAGGCTCATGCTCTCACGGATATGACCTTTCTCTCTAAGTTCGGTGACTTGTTGTAGTAAATCTTTGATCTCCAAATGATTAATTCTATAGCCTGGCTTTTTTTGGAAGTGAAGCTCCTAGAATAAACTCGATTTTTTGATCTATTCCTCTTATTGGTGGAAATCCTTGCGGTGCTTCTTCTAGAAAAACTTATTTGAATTCATGCAAAAGAAATTGTATTTGGCTAGGGAGATTCTGCACTGGTTTTGTTATGTTAAAACATTCTTTGAAAATAAACAACAAGTGGGGTGAATAACTTCCCTTACAATGAAACAATAGATTGTCAAGTTGTTTGGCTTTCGATTATGATGACATTTTATTTTTCTTCAAAGCTAGCTGGTATAGATGGACTTCTTATGGTGTCAAAGGAACAAAAAAAACCTTTCTACCTTTGAAATCAAATGAGTATCTGTTTGTGAATCCATCATAAATGGTTCTATCAGATTGCCAAGGCCTTCCAAGAAATATATGTCCAATACCAATTGGAAAAACATCACACAATACTTCATCTTCATATCTCCCAACAGACCATGTATCTTGACTTGGTGGTTCACTTCTAGCTCTCCCTCATCGTTAAGCCATTGGAGCTTGTAGGTTGTTGGTCTTTTCATGAGTTTTAGACCAATTTTTTCCACCATGGTTTCACTTACAATATTAGTAGAGCTTCCTCCATCTATTACTAAGCTAGAAAATTTGCCTTGAACCATACAACGAGTATGAAAAATATTATCTCTTTGCTCATCTCCAACAGTCTTGGCTTGTAAGTTCAATGTTGTATTGTGACAACTCATCTTGGGGAGCCAGTTCCAAACTTTCCTCTTCAAAATCAGATTGTTCTCTTTCTTATTCCACCTCTCCATTCCCTCTAATGAGTATCACTCTTTTGTTGGAACAACTACTAGAGTAATGGCCATAACTTTTACATTTGAAGCACTGAATGTCTTTGGTTCTAGTGGTAGTGGTTGCTTCTTTTCATTTTACACTTTTATTTTTCTATTTTTGGTTTGGAGAAGACTTTAGAATCATTTGTCTTATCCTCTTTTAGATAGTTTGGTTTGTTGAACCCATAACTAGCCTTATATCCTTTTCGTTTGAGTTGTTTTTCAAACATGATTGTCTTATGTAGAAGTTCTTCTCTACATAATGATGAATTTCTAATATGTCAATAATGTTTATGTTTAGACCATTCATTGATCTAGCCATTGTTACTTCTCTGTCCTCTTGAATATTAGTTCTTAGCATAAATTTTTTTTCTCTTTGTAGTATTCTTCAACTGATCTATTTCCTTGGGACAAGGTTATGAGTTTGATGTGCAACTCTTTATGATAATTGTTTTGCACAAATCTCTTCTTAATGATTACCTTCATCTGATTTCATGTTTCAATAGGAAGATCTTCTACTCTTCTTCTTGACGTAACTAGATTATCCCACCAACTCAAAACATAATCTTTAAACTTAGTAGGTGCAAGCTTCAGTTTGTGCTCTATAGTATTGTCTTTGCAATTGAATACAAGTTCAATTTTCTTTTCCCATTTTAGATACTCTTTTGGATCAACAATGCCTTTAAACTCATGATTGTTCAGTTTCAAACCATCCAAAGGATCATTGGTTTGTGGTCTATCTCATATGTCTTGTCTTTTTCCTCTAGAACCACTATATTGATTTGAATGCCTGTAGTAGATTTTTGTAGAAAAACGGTTTGGAGTTCTTCTAGGTCTCTCACGATCTGAATGTACCACTTCAGCCATAGAATTCTCTAGTCTTTGATCCATCAAAGCAGTTATATGGGTAGTCAAGGCATCAAATAGTAGTTGATTCATTCCATTGACATGATTGCTTTATTCTCCTATGGTTCCTGTTCAAATTTGAATCATTAACCAATAAAGATGCTCTCAAAAACATACTATAACATAAAACAAAAAGATTAAGTATGGTTTAATTAGATTCTAGACATTTATTCTGCAAAAAACCTAGATTCTTTTCTCTATAATTTCGTGATACACATCTGGTTATTTAGCAAATTCAACACTTGTTCTAAGTAGTTTTGACACTAAAAAATATAATTATAACGAGATTTTAATATTATAACATATTTTATTTCAGAATATGAAATGTCAAAACTGTAGAATCAGAAAAACACAAATGTTAATGGAGATCTTGTCTGATCCCACTTGATATGTTCCTAGATGTGATCAGTGGCGGGCCTAGAATTTTTTTTACTGGGTTCAAAACATAATTTGAAAATATAGTTATATAAAAAAATACTGTTAAAATATTTTATTTTATCAAATTTAGGCTATAACTCTTTTTTAGTAAAAAAATAATGAAAATTTAACAAATGATAAAATAATAGAGAAAATTATCATAAAAAATAAAATAAATAGACATGTGACAATGGATAAAAATTATATTAGGTTCAAATATTGAATTGTATTGGGTTCAAAGTTAGAATTTTTTTTTAATTTAGTGTAAAATTGAGTGCAAAAAAAAAGTTGCCAAACTAAATTTTTTGGAAATTTAAGTGGGTTCAATTGAACTCATACCTCTTTAAGTGAATCCACCACTGAATGTGATGATTAAGTCCATGACTGCTTCTCCCACGATTGTGATGACGATAATAAGCAGTGGATTGAATGATACTTCTAAGAGTTGTGAAATGACTCTTAGACTACATGAATTTTCTTGTTGATGCAGAATCAGATTTAGAACATAAATAAGATAAACAACGATCAAACATGATTCAAAGAGAATTCTTAAGGTTTTTAGAAAATATTTTGATTATTCTATTGAGTAATTTCGTGCAAATAAGTAAAAAGAAGGATGTACATGCATAACTTCTTGAAAAAACACAAAATAATTAAAACTAAGGTTCACTCGGAATTATAAACCAAGACCGAGTTTCAATTTCAAATAGGATACAATTGAGCTTAAAATTCATCAAGAGACTCTCGTATAAGTGTTGTGAACAAGCCTCATTGAAAATCTTGTTTGAAAAACCCAATGGGACAAAACCAAACAAAAGAAAAGAGTGCAAGCCACAACACCTCTCTTGATGAAAGATCTAGGCAGCTTGTATTATAACTAGTGTGGTTGGATTAACACACACTAGACTACCCTGGATAGTGTAGAGGAGTTGATGAAGAGCTTGCTAAAATATAGCGTGTCTTGATCTAGTCATTTTTCCAAGTGGAACACTTATATCCTTGTTCCTTGCTTCCTCAGGTTTAAGCTGCTCCTTCGTTCTTTCTTCAGCTTCATTCACCTCTGGTTCAAGCGGCTCTATCTCTTCAGTTTTATTGCTGGCCAAGGTTATATCACTAATCTACTTAACTCATTATCTTAATAAATAACTACTCACTAACGATAACTACAATATTCACATAAAGACAAGCAAATAGAGCTAAGATTAAACTCCAAGATTCAAAGTTGCACAAAAAGGAAACAAAGCTTAAAATGGAATAGCGAATGACCTTACATTTATGTTTAAAATGTATTTAAACTACTCCTAAAAAT
>OVBE01005947.1:0-20740 GCA_900406425.1 Iberis pinnata
GCGATCAAAATCGTCGAGATGATCGAGTGGATCTTCCATAGGTAGACCGTGGAACTTTTTCCCCTGCACCATTGCAATAAGACTATGCTTGATCTCGAAGTTTTTTGTTTTGAACTGCCGCTGGAGTGATTCCATGTCTGATGGTATGTGTTGGGGTTGTCACCAGCACCTATAGTGTGCTGGTTAGCTCGTTCAGCTTTTTCTGCCATTTGTAAGTCCAACCATCTTAAGTGTTCTGCACACTCTTGTTCACGTCTTGCCCGAGAGTATTCCCGAGAGCTCTGATATCATCAACGAGAGGAATCAAGGCTTTTGGTCCTCTGCTTCTCAGGTACCTAAAAAGAAAGAAAACAAAGGTAAACGGGTAAGTAAAGTAGTAAAAGAACCATGATCTCAAAAGATTGAAAATCCAGAATGTAGTAACTAAACACCCAATTGGCAGCGTCACGAAATTGATAGTAGGATTTTTAGGTCCTAAGAAATCAATTCCCCATCATTGTAGTATAGATGAGGTGTCAATCCAAATGGGTGTGTTCTACCAATCAAGATTGCAATGGATGCTTGTAAGTCAAGCTAATATGAAAAAGGGGTGTTTTACTAACAGGCCTCAACTGAAGCGAAACATGCTGGAACTAAAAATCATAAACAGAACAAAATGCATAAGAAGCTAAAAAAGCTATAGGGTAAAAACAGAGGAAAAAGCAGAGAAGGTGAAAGTGCAATCAAGTGTAAAGCAGTTCCAGAGGACAAAGGGTAGTCAACCAGAGATCCATCCCAATCTACCTAAGCACCTACCATACCTCAAACTAATGAGCTATCCCTAGACGATAGGTTCATAAGTAACCAAGGCCAATCCCTTGATAAATGGAACCAACCTAAGCAATCACCAGACCTAACTCCCATTAACGGTACACTACCTAGAAGGCATGAAGAACCAACCTACCAAACCCAAAAATCCCCCTGGTCATCCAACCCCTTAGGCTGAGATGCATATCCTAAGCATCTAAGGTGTTGCGTAAGGATAAGCTAATCTCTGAAATCACCATGATCAGGCATTCCACTGAACGCTTTTCGGGCGCTGGAATGCCCAAGATCAGATTTCGATTAGGGTGAAAGAAACCATCATTAAGCACAATGAAACAGAAGGGATGTATATTCATACAAGCTCAGGTGCTAGGTGAGATCTGGACATCAACTCTAGTCTACCCCATCCTCAGGAACTTCAGGAAACTACTCACTACTCATGGAAATGAAAACAAGAAAAATAGAAATCATAACCTCAAAGTTAAACATGATGATCAAAGTTTAGACAACAAGAACAGTAAGATCTCAAACCCAGAAAAGAAAGAACAACAATGGAACAGTAACAAACCCAGAAAATGATCACAGCTTAAAATAGAAGATTAAAAGCAAAAACAGAAGATCAATATGCACCAGATAAACAACAATCTAAAACTAAGCAGGAAAGTAAAAGAAAACAGTAGATTAGCATAAACTTAAGAGATTCTGGAATTTTACACAAAAACACCAAGAACAACAAATGAAACAAAAACCTAAGAAAAGGAAACAAAAACAGAATTTGGTTAAAATGAGGCTTTTTAGGGCTTATATAGTGTTCTGAGAAATGCCCTAACTCGCACTAAAGACAAAAACTAATTATTGGCTTAGATCTTGGGTCAGGTCCATTCCGGATTTGTGTTGGTCGGTCGGAGCATGAGCTGATGTGTGATCGATCCGTGCTGAAGTGAGATCGATCTGGAGGTGAGGTTGAGATCAATCTAGGATCAATCTAGACTTGGGGTTGAGATTGATCTGGGATCGATCCAGACTTGGGGTTGAGATCAATCTGGGATCAATCCATACTTGGGGTTGAGATTGATCTGGATCGATCTAGACTTGGGGTTGAGATCGATCTGGGATCGATCCAGACTTGGGGTTAAGATTGATCTAGGATCGATTCAGACTTGGGCTGAGATCGATCCATTCTTCGGCTTGAGATCGATCTGGGATCGATCCAGGCTTGGACTGAGATCGATCCAGTCTTTGGCTTGAGATCGATCCAGTATTTGGCTTGGGATCGATCTAGTTGTGTCTTGAGATTGATCCAGGTGTTGTGCTGGTCCATTCCACATTTTCTGATCTTTTTCTGAATTCTCTCAAAATCTCCAAAATGCGTGCATATGCGAATTCTAATGAAAAGTCCTAAAAACCACAAACTTACTAAAAACAACTATAAATGTGATACATGCACACCTAAGGACCTCGTAATTGATGCTAAATGACTTGTAAAAACCATGAAAATTCCGAGTCATCAACATGATTTCCTTGATCATGAAGTTTGTATGACATTTTGGATCCACATTTCCCGATAGTATCTAAACCTTGTGTTGAGTAGAAACACTTGGTCTCTATTCTTGATTTCCATGGTTTGAGTACAAGGTTCAAAACCTTTATCAAAATTGGGAGTGTCTGAAGGTGGTTTCCGAGGTAGTACACGTTCAAGTTGGGGTTTGAACTCAGGACTTCCTTTTCCTGGACCCTTAAGATTGTTCTCATCAATTGACATTACAAATGTTTTGATTTCTTCTAACTCCGCAGGAATCCTTTTATCTGGTTCATTGATAAGCCTAAATGCTTCATGGTACATTGGAAATTGTGTTGGATCCTTCCCTAATTCATCTTCAGCTGAATCACTGCTTGAGTACCCATCCTCATCGTTGCTCTCGTTCCTCTCCTTGATTGAGAATAGTTTCCCTTGGATTGTAAGCTTCTTAGTTTTGCTCCTGATGTTGAAAATCATCTTTGGACCTCTTCCTATGTTATACTTGATGTGACCTTTCTTGACGTTTATTACAGCTCCAATTGTTGCTAAGAATGGTCTTCCAAAGATCAATGGGTCCTTGGGTTTTTCATCCATTTCCAATACCACAAACTATGTGGGTATTTTTACATTCTTGATCTTGATAGGTAAGTTTTCAGGATGCCAATAGGATACCTAATTGATCTATCTTCCAATAACAAAGTTATGTTGGAGGCTTTGAACTTCTCGAATCCCAGCTTCTTGGTAGTGGATAAAGGCATTAGGTTGATAGATGCTCATAAATCACAGAGGCATTCGTTGAAGGTTAGGGGTCTTAGTGAGCATGGCAAAGTGAACAAACCAGGATCCTCTTGCTTTTCTGTTATCAAAGCATTGCACTCGACAATAGGTTCCAACACTTCTTGATCTATTTCTTCCTTCATAGGTTTCTCAAAGATGTCTGAGTATTTCGCCATGATCTCTTTCTTGAAACGTGATGGGAATGGCAGTCTTGGAACATAAGGTGGTGGATCGTAAGGTGTTGCATTCTCCTTTGAAGTATATAACTTATCAACATGAACATGT
Organism: Iberis pinnata; assembly: GCA_900406425.1. Taxonomy (NCBI): domain Eukaryota; kingdom Viridiplantae; phylum Streptophyta; class Magnoliopsida; order Brassicales; family Brassicaceae; genus Iberis; species Iberis pinnata. Next base: position 3,386 of record OVBE01005947.1, read on the forward strand.
TCTTCATACTCCATAGTTGCAACTACATTTGAACTTGAATCGCCCCAACTTGGATCACACTTTCCTCAGTGGATGTAATGGTGCAAATCGAAGGAGGAATGTCAGTGGCACACCCCAGATAGATGGGAATTGACATGAGCAAACTACTTCGGGTTTTGCACAGACTTTCTTGGAAGTTGACTGTTTCTAGAAGCAGAAGTGGATGCTGTCTTGCCTTCGAGAGTAGTGACCCTAGATTTAAGAGTTTCAAGCTTTGAATAGATGGCGTTGAATGAAGAGTCCATCTTATGTTGAATTTCACCAAATTTCATTGATAGCCTGACCTTGAACAAGTTGCTGTAACATAGCTTCGATGATTAAAGGTTGAGCTTGAGGTTGGTTAGATATGAAGCTAGGAGGTCCACCAGCAGGTTGCAGTTGTGGTTGCTGAAAACCATTTTGTTGTTGTTTCTTTGGGAAGAAACCACAGTTTTGATTGTAGCTGATGAATGGTTGAACGTTATTCTATGGTTGCGGTGGATACACTTGGTCATGTGGGTTAGCGATGATGTTGCTTCTGTAAAAAAGACCATGGTTGTTGGAGTATTTGATCAACCCTTTATTATATACCTTGGTACTGCACATAGCATATTTCCTCTTGCTGGTTAACTTCACCAGCTTGAATCTGAAGCTGCTCTTCATTTGTGATGAAGTGGACTTGGTGTTGTTGTCCTAGGAGTATCCTATCCAATTTCTCATTCATAGCTTTGATATCCTTCTTTGTGCTATCATCTGTTGCAGAACCACCTCGAGGTGTTCGGTCATAGTCTTCATTGTATATCCCATCAGACTGAGCAAGGTTTTCCACAAGCTCCCATCCTTCATCAACACTCTTGTGGAGGAAGTTGTCGTTGCTTTTAGTGTCTAGAAACATCCTTATATTTGGTAGAGCACCATGATAAAGTGTGCTGAGGAGTGATGCTTTGCTGAAACCGTGATGGGGCACTGCATAGTGTAGTTCTTGAAGTGTTCCCATGCTTCAGAGAAGGTTTCAGCGTTCCGCTGTGCAAAACCAGAGATGTCATTCCTCAGTCTTGCTGTGCAAGAGGTGGAGAATAATTTGGCAAGAAAAGCCTTCTTGCAAGCATCCCATGTGGTGATGGAATTCCTGGGAAGAGACTTCTCTCATTGATGTGCTTTCTCTTCCAAAGATAATGGGAAGATACGTATCTTAAAAGCATCTTCACTCACACCATTGATCTTGGTGAGACTGCAGAAGCGATCAAACTCGTCGAGGTGATCGAGTAGATCCTCCATAGGCAGACAATGGAACTTTTTCCCCTGCAGCATTGCCATCAAGATGTGCTTGATCTCGAGGTTGTTGTTCTGGACAGCAGGTGGGTTGATTCCATGATGTTGAGTGAGAGTGTTCGGGTTGTCACCAGCACCGATAGTGTGCTGGTAATCACGTTGAATATTGTCTTCCATTTGTAAGTCCAACCTCTTTAAGTGTTCCACACGTTGTCTCGCGCAAGAGTATTCTCGTTCAAGAGCTCTGATATCTTCAATGATGGGAATCAAGTCCTCTGCTTCTCGGGTTCATACACAGCTATGCAAGTACCTGAAAAGAAAGGAAACAAAGGAAAACAAGGTGAGTATGGTAGTAAAAAGAAACTTGATCTCAAGAGATCCGAAATCCAAAATATAGCAAACAAACACCCAATCGGTAACATCGCCAAATTGATAACATATATTTTTCGTGTTTCAATTCCTTATCCACAAAGTTATCACGTCATTGTAGCATAGATAAGGTGTCAATCCAATCGGGTGTGATGCTAACAATCAAGATTGCAATGGTTCTTTTAAGTCAAGCTAACAATAAAAATGGGGTTTTTGGTAACAGGTCCTAAGTGAATAAAAGATGCATAAAACTAAAACATAAAACAAAGATGAGCATGCATAAGTAAAAAGGTAAAAGGCAAGTAAAGTAAAACAGAGGAAGTAAAAGAGCGAAAAGGATGCAATCAAAGAAAGGGTCCCTAAGGATGGGGTAATTGGGTAGTGTTCCTCCTCAAACTCCCTAAGTGTCTAACATACCTCATACAATGAGTTAATCCCTAGACGATAGAATCATAAGCAATCAAATCCAATTCCTTGTCAAATGAAATCAAAGTAGATGACAACAAGACCTAGCATTCATTAGCAGAAGTACACCTAACAGGCATTACGAACCATATACCTAAGCCAATAAGCCTCCCAAACACCTAATTCCTTAGGCTCAGATGCATATCCTAAGAATCTAATTCCTTAGGAGGGGATGCAAATCTCTGAAATCACCTAGATCATGTCACTTTAATAAATCACTTTTCGGATGTTGAAGTGCCCAAGATCGGATCTCAACGGGTCAGGTCGAAATGAGCATTAAGCGCAATGAAACATAAGGAATCTATTAAACCATAAAGCTTAGACACCTAGGAAGAACAAGGAAACAACACTACCCTATCCTATCCTCAAGGAACCTAGGTCACTACTCACAAAGCATATGGGATGCAAAATCAGAAGAACATGAAAGCATAACTACTAACCAAAACATTATAGATCTAAGGTCAACAACTAAGAACAGACTTTATAAAACCCTAAAACAGAAGAAGAATACACAAACGAACATAGATGCAGAAGATGAAGATCTAAAACATCAAGAACATCAACCCAGAAAATAAGAACTTCAATGGAACAGTAACAAAACAGAGGAAATGATCACAACTAAAAACAAGATTAAAAGCTTATAAACTTAAATCAACATGCACCATATAGTTCACATCCCTAATCTATGCATGAAAGTAAAGAAAAACAGAATATTAGCATAAACTTAAAAGAAATCTGGGTTTGAAATGAAGAACACTAAGAACAAAAGAGAGAAAACATAAACATAATATAAAACCTAAAAAATGGCAAAAGAAAAGATTGCCCCCAAATGGAGGCGGTTTAGGGCTTTATATAATGTTTAGGAACCCTAAAACGCATAAAAGACAAAAGACAATCATTAAACTGGGTCTTGGGTTAGGTCCATCCTGATTCGAGTTGGTCGGGTCAGAGCATGCTTGGGCTCGAGCTAAGAAATGCATGAGATCGAGCCATGTAGAAAATGGTGCAGAGAGTGATCGAGGTGGCCAAAGTAGGTAGAGGACTTGGCCAAGGTGAGATTCAGTTTGGCTCGATCTGACGATCGAGCCGGAGTTGGCTTGGCTCGATCGCAGGGTTAAGCCGAGAAAGTGCCTGGATCGAGCCGGATTTGATAATGAGGCGAAGTAGAGGTGGCTCGATCACGAGATCAAGCAAAAGGAGTTGGCCTGGAGGAGCATGGTCGAGGCATGATTAGGGAATAACCTAGCCGGATTTATGGAGTGATCAAGTCAGCGTAAAGGTACGTGATCGAGCCAAAGGAGTTGCGGTGATCGAGCCGGGCATTTTTGTTGGATCGAGCCAAAGGGCCGAGGTGTAAAAATGGCTCGATGGTGATGGCTCGATTGCTTTGGCTCGATGGTGATCGAGCCAAAATTTGTGATGTGGTCTAGCCATCTTTGTCTTGGCTTGTCGGTCTGGTTGAGTTCTGACTTGTTCTACGCTTGAGCTGGTTCCGTTCCATGCATTTTGCTTTACTTCTCCAAATTCGCAACAATCATCCTAAAAGCTCCAGAAATTCCTGAAAAATCTCCAAAATGTATGTATACGCAAATTCTAATGAAAAATCCCTAAACCATAAACTTGCCAATTACTTCTATAAATGCAGCATATGAACACCAAAAGACCTAAAATGATGCTAAATGACTTCTAAAAATCATGAAAATACAGAGACATCACACTTCCAAAGTCAAGATCACCTTCGTAACTTTCTTCGATGTTAAGGTTGTAATAAGAACATAATGCCTACATAATTCCCATTCTACAATATTTTATTTTCCCTTATTATAATTTGCCCTCTTATGTGCTCAAATGGCTCATAGTCAGTGTTTATGGAAAACTTCTTGGCAAGAAGGTAATATTGCCATGTCATTAATGATATCACCAAATCGTAGAGCTCCTTGTCATATATTGTATAGTTTAGAGTTTCTCCACTTTGTTTCTCACTAAAATAAGTTTATAGCATTCCTCCATGAGTTAGGACATCTACGATACATAAACTTAAAGCATCACATTCAAGTTTATAATTTTTATCAAAATGAGTGAGTACTACACAAGTGCATTGGTTAATGATGTTTTGAGAAGTCATTTACCATCATTTTAGGATCATTTAGATGTCAACATGTTGCATTTATAGGATTTTATTAGTAAGTTTTTATTTATAGGATATTTTGCATTAGCATTCGCATACATGTGCATTTTGGAGATTTTTCAGGACTTTGGAGAGTTTGCGGAACATCATTGCAACTTTGGAGAAGGAGAAGGAAAGGCCAACCCAATGTTACCTCAAGTCGAATTCTATCAATCGGGCCAAGTCAGCTCCATCACAATCCGCCTCGGCTAAATCACAAATCAACCGGGCCAGCTACCACATCGAGCCAAGTCCCCATCACACGACTTCTTGGCCTCGTCCCCTTGATCACCCGGCTCGATCAAACTGTTGATTCGGCTCGAGAAAAACACGCGACCATAACTTCTCCAAGAGCCTCGAGCATTTGGCCTCGACAACCAAGCTGGCTCGATCATCAAGTCCTCTCGGCTTTGATTAAGCTTCCCACGCCTCGTTCTCCAGCTGCATCTTCATGTATTCAAGCCTAGCTCGATCACCGAGTGATTGCCTCAATCAACTCCCGCATCGCCTCGACCACATCAAGCCAAGCACCTTCACCTCGAGCTGCTCCATCTTCTAGCTGGATCACTACACCGAGCCGATACCGATCACCTCATCAAGCCATCTTCATTCCGATTTGATGACCTAAACCAAAACGACCCAGTTTCGGTTTAAGAAGAATCAATATGGATTTTTAGACATTTTTCTTTTAGCGTTTTTAGGGCTTTTCTAAACTACTATATAAGTCCTAAAAATGCCTCTTTTTAGACTAAGCTTTATTTTATGCCATTTTGGGTTTTTGTCTTAGGTTTCTTTTCAGCTTTTTCTCTTTTTTTCCTTTGATGTTCATTGTTGATCAAAACCCAAATTTCTTGTGGAGTTTATGTTTAGCTTCTGATTTTTTCAATTTCATGCTTAGTTTAAGGCTTGGGACTGTCTGGTGCATGTTGATCTATTGTTTCATGCTTCTAATCTTGTTTTTGTCTTTATCTGTTTCATTTTATCATTGTTTTTCTGGTTTGGTGTTCTTGTTGTTCTTGATCATAATCTTCTGCATCTCTGATTTTTCGTCTTGGTCATTATTTTATGGGTTTGAGATAGTATGTTCTTATGTTCTTCATAGGTTGACTTTTGATCATGATGTTTTGTTTAGAAGTTATGTTTTCTGTTTTTCCTGATTTCATACCCACCATGTGTAGTGAGTAGTTACTTAGGTTCCATGAGGATGGGGTAGATTGGTGTTCAATCCTTGTTTTCCTAGATGCCTAAGTTTATTGTCTATAGATCCCTTCTGTTTCATTGTTCTTCATGCTTATTTCTTTCTGATCAACTGAAATATGATATTAGACATTTCTGCACCCAAAAGGTGTTTGATGAAATGTATGAACAAGTGATTTCAGAGATTTGCTTACCTAGCCTAAGAGATTAGATGTTTAGTGTGTTTATTGGCTTTAATATATTGGTTCCTTATGCCTGCTAGGTAGTGTTTCGTTAACAAGAGTTAGGTATGTATATTGCTTAGGATGAAATCATTTATCAAGAGATTGGACTTGGTTGTTTATGAATCTGATGTCTTGGGATTAGCTCATTGTTTGAGGTTTGTTAGGTGTCTAGGCAATTCAGGGAGGATCACTGGTCAATTACCCCCATCCTTAGGAACTGCTTCATTTGATTGCATTTTAGTACTATCCCCTTTCCTACTTTTATTCTACTTGTTGGTTACCCTTTAGTATTTACTTATGCACGCTAGTACCTATTTCCTATTTTACTTCCTGCATGTTTTGTTCCTTTAGGACTCGTTAGATAACAACCCACTTTCTTGTTTGGCTTGAATCAATAAACTCAATTGCATCTAGAGTGGTTAATAACGCACCATTTGGATTGACACATATCCATACTACAATGACATGATAGTGTGATTGGAATTGACCATAAAAACCTTACTATCAGTTAGGTTCTTTTGAAACTTTTGAAAAACATTTTGATGAGCAATTCCCCATGAAAAGGATATGTTCTTCCGGATAACAACAGCTAGGAGTATTGCTATGGTACTAAGATCTTTGACAAATCTTCTATAAAAGCTTGCAAATTCATGAAAGCTAAGGATATTTCATTTGCTTGTTGATTTTTGTCATTCCTGAATTGCCTTGATCTTCTCTTAATCAACATATAATCATTGTGAACTTACAATAAAACCTAGGAAAACTAGTTCGATAGTGAAAAAGGTGTACTTCTTGAGGTTTTTAAGACGACCTTCTTGGTGATGAGTATTTAGAAGTTTCTCAATGTGGTTCACATGTTCAAAAAGGCTGATTGTTAATCAAAATATCATCAAAGTATACCACTACAAACTTACTAAGGTATTCTCTTTATACATGGTTTATCAACCTCATGAAAGGAGTAGAAGCACTATTAAGGCTAAAGGCAAAACTATCCATTTGTATAGGCCTTGTGTGGTTTTGAAGGTAGTCTTCCGTTCATCTCCTTCTTTCATTCAAACTTGATGGTATCTACTCCTCAAATCTCCTTTGATGAATATAGTTGCACAATTAAGTTCATCTTGCATGTCATCAAGCCGTGGTATAGGATGTCTACATTTGATAGTGATGTTCTTGATGGCTCTACAATATACAAACATTGACCAAACCCCATCTTTCTTTGTCACTAAGGGAAATGGGACTCACATGGGCTTAGGCTTTCCGTAATGTATCCCTTTAACAAGTCTTGCATTTGTTTTTCTAGTTGAGAAGGGTCGAACTAGTTACAAGGTTTATTTGGTATTCAATGCCTTTGATAGGTGGCAAACCAGGAGAATTTTCTTTCTTGGAGACATCCTTTAACCGCTCTAGTAGGTTAGTGATCTCTTCTTGATGTTCCTTAGCATCAGATCCTGAAAATGACCCTTCTCTAAAGATCATGAGTATCACCAAAGATTTATAAGTTAAAGCTTTGAAGATGGTGCTAATTGTAACATAGATGTTTGTATTACTTACGTCTAATTCCTTTGCATCTATACTTGCATTTCATAAACTTTAAATAGTATAAGTGGACCAAGTTTTACTTAGGGTAGTCATGTATGAAACAGTAGAAGTTGGTACACCCGTTGTGCATTATTTTTTATTATCAAATTGTCACAACCTTCCTTGTAGAAGATGGCTAGCCTTCTTTGATAGCTACAGTAGTACAATAACCTCCATAAATGAATAGACTACAAACCTTGGATGATATGGTGCATCTAGTATGGAAGATGTTTTCTCTTTGAATTTTTTCCGAGTCCACCATTTCATTTAGTACTCTCTTACTCACGAGTAGTTCTCCCTTGTCTTTATATTCTCTTTTTCATCATGTTCTTCTTAACGTTCCTCTTGATCACCTTGAGCTTAGCATTCCCTTGATCACCTTGACACTCATATCCCCTTCTTGTTTGATGATCATAACTCGATGGTTTTGATATTCCCTAGTTGTTGGGTCTGTTTGAGACTTACTGTATTCTGGTCTAGTTCCTTGATGCAGTTAATTAGTGGTTGGCCTTTTTGAACCTAGACTCAATCTCCATGGGCTTAGTTTTGTCAAAACTTATTTTAGGTTGGTATTGTTGTTGTTGTTGTTGTTCCAGGCTGGTTTGGCTCCTTCCTTTTCTTATCACCTTCATCTTGATGCGTTGTTTTGCTTGGACTGCCATGTGCAACAAGTCTTCAAGTTCATGGTAATGTTGTTTTTCCACATTTCCAAAAATATTGTCATTAAGTCAATAAAGAAATTGTGCCATAAGTGATTCCTCTTATTCATCTGATTCCATTATGTTCTTGAGTTATTCAAGCTCCTCAAAGTACTCTTCTACACTATTTTTCTTCTGAACCAATTGACAAAATCTCTTTGTAAAGTCTCTGTAATAATATGGTAGTTGAACTCCATGTAATCCCAAGTAGTGATTTGCACATGTATATGCCTTCTCCTTTCAGAAACCTCTCTATCCCACCAAGATATAACATTCTCTGTGTTGAGCAACTGCTAAAGTGGTCTTCATAGTTGTAGTAATTAATGATATACTCCATATGCCTTTTCCAATATAGATACGCTTTTGGATTGACTCTTCCTACGAAGGTGGGAGATGTCAGCTTCACCTTCATGTTTCTTTGTCTTTTGATGTCTTATCAACGTCTGTTGCCTCTATGTATTAGGTCTCTTGGCCTAGAATTGTTATTCTTGTCAAGAGGATGATGTTTCCTAGGCGGGTTATGTCGTTTTAGAGGATCATCTTCTAAGTTAGGTATCTCTTCTTCCTCTTGTTAAGCTTGCACATTGCTGTGCATGTTTTGTTGATTCTAAGGTTGGGGTTGCTCTATGTAATCCATTCAGTCTCCGAGTGTTTGGAGCTGTTGTTGGAAGGTAGCTAATCTATGGGCCATGTTGACTTGTTCGTTAGTGTTATACATTCTCTGTCTTACACTTCATACAAAGATAAAACGTAAAAGGAAAAGGAAAACTCGGGTAACGAGGACAAAGGTTAAAAAAAGAAAAATAAATAAGATCAGATAATAAAACAAGGTAATTTCAAATTTAAAATAAATAAGATCTAGAAAAATCAAGGCGATTTTTTCCTTTAGTCCTATCAACAATTTCCTCTTCAAATATGTCTTCTTCTTACACAAAAATTTCATAACAGATTTAAGTTTCTTTTTGATGAAATTTTAAATTTATAGAACTAAGAAAAAGAATAAATATTTACAACCGAGATGATTGAAAGAAATAGATAAAAGAGACTTATAGATTTTTTTGGTGTGATCATAGATGCCTCGTTAAAACCTGATACTAGAAAATCCAAAGGGAAAAAACTAGTATCAGGAAAAAGAGTACACACTATGAACCACAATCTATAAGCGCACAAGATAGAGAAGCCGGGAGAAGCAAAAATAGGACAAGAGTAGCCTTGAATGAAGTCTCTGACTACGTGACTGCGGGATGGGTGGATGGATGAAGTAGTGACCATCGGTGGAGAAAGCCATGATGGCGAGACTCACTCGTGTATTGAAGGCTTGTGAGCCTATCACGAACCGTACGGATGATGCAGCTTGTAATGAAAGCGGGTGTGTGATGCCGTTGAGCATGGTGCCGCCCGTTCCTTTCTCTCCATATGCCATAGATGGCGCTTTGGAAGCACATCTTCAGTAAGATGGCATCCTGCGAAGATAGTGATCGAAGTCGAAGGGAAGCTAATGTCGGGTCCAATCTGGTGTGGTCCGAGCATGTAGAATGGGCGTTGTGAGCACGGTCCAGATGGTGTAGCTGAAAGGGCATGCAAAGAATAGGTGGTCGCGAGTTTCGTCCCGTTCTCCACAAAGGACACAAGGAACATCATCTCCCCAACGCCCTCTCCTCGATCCTGTAGATAACCTGTCAAGAGCTGCAAGCCACGAGACAAACGCGTAACGCAGAATAGATTGCGCAAACCAGATTGACGATGTCCAGAGATGGGTTTGGTGTTGAGTACTTACCTGTCGCCAAGTGTGTGATGCCGAGAAAGAGGGTTCGTACTTACCTGGTCCATGCTTCCACATAGGAGTGTCGGGCACGTCCTGAGGTTGCGGAGAAGGCAAGGTAGTGATCTGGGTGCAAAGGTTTTGGTAGTGGTGGATCCGTGAACGACGTATCCGCCATGTACCTGAAGAAGTGGCTGCCGAGACTGTTGCGTGCCTAGGAATGCCGAACTCACGAATACCCGAGTCTCCAGCTAATTCGATGAGCGGTCCTAGAGTAGTCCAGTCATCAAACCATAAAGATGTCAAGTTCCCATTACCTAGTTTGAAACGTAGGAGGGGTGTGGCTTGTGGTCGGGTATTAAGCAACTTTCGCCATAACCAGGATCCTCGAGTTGTGACTTGAAGATCCCAGAAAGTGGATCCCCGAATCAGATAATGCTTTGTACACGCGGCCCATAGCGAAGATGTATTAGACACTAAACGCCAAATAAGAGCAAGTGAGAAAACAATGGAAGTATCCTCAAATTTGCGAATTCCGAGACCGCCTGTATTTTTTCGTGTGCAAACATCTGCCCAAGCAACCTTGGCATTAGTATACGTGGTTGGGGAACCTGACCACAAGAATCAACTACAAAGACTATTAATCTCGCGAATACAGAACTTTTGAAACCGAAACACGGATTGCCAGAAGTTGACTATGCTAACAATAACCGATTTGATCAGTTGAAGCCGCCCAGCATAAGAGAGAAACTTGGAAGCCCATGAGTTCATTTTTGACCTTAACCGGTCAATTAGCGGTGCACAATCATTCTGAGTGAGACGTTTTGTTGTAAGCGGTAAGCCGAGGTAACGGACAGGCAGTGCCTCTTAACGGAGACCAAAACGCTAAGCAGCTTGGTGAAGTGGCGTGTTCGGTACTCCAACGATGAAAATCAAGGATTTCCTCACATTAACGTAAAGACCTGATGCATGACTAAATGATTCTAAGATGCGCAAGATGCTGGTTAGAGAGTGGGGGTTGTTGTTTGTGAAAACAAGGATATCGTCTGCGAAACAGAGATGTGTGAGTCCAATGTCTTTGCAAAGCGGGTGGTAACCAAAAGTGCCTACTTGAGCACATGCATTCAGAAGCTGGGACAAAACATTGTTAGCAATGACAAAGAGGTATGGGGAAAGAGCACAACCTTGACGATGCCCCCTACGGCTTGGGAAGAAACCGGTGGTTCGCCATTAACCGAGACACTAAAAATCGATGTGGATATGCATAGATAGAGCCAGTGTATAAAACGTGGGGGAAAGGACATAACCAGTAAAACCATAATAAAAAAATCTCAATTAACAGTATCAAACGCTTTGGCAATATCTAGCTTGAGAGTAGAGCGATTTGAGGTGGAAGGTTTGTGATAGTCCTTGACTAGTTCCGTAGCTAGCATGACATTCTCCAACATGAGTCGTCCTTTGACAAAAGCGGTTTGGTTCGGTGCAATGAAATCCGGCAGCAATAGCTTGAGGCGATTTGCTAAGATCTTCGAGATGACCTTGTATATGACATTGCAACACGATATAGGTCGGTAATCACGAATTTTTTCCTGGTTTTCCCCCTTGGGAATCAAAGAAATCAAAGTGGAATTAATACCGCATGGTAAGAAACCGAAAATAAAGAAAGACTGAATAGCAGCAATAAAATCCGGTCCAATGATAGACCAAGACGATTTATAAAATTCCGTTGTGTAGCCATCTGGACCCGGTGCTTTGTTTGGTGGCATTGAGAAAAGGGTTTCTTTGATTTCAGTATCGGTAATGGGAGCATAGAGCGATGATGTTGTAGCTTGAGGAGATTGGTATGTTAGGAGATCACTGAGGTTTGCAATGGGTGAGGATGCAGGTAGATGCTGAAGGAAAGCCTTGAAGTGCTCCGGTGCTGCTGCTTTGATGCTTGGTTTATCAGTAACTGTTACACCCGAGTCAAGACGTAGACGCTTAATGGTGTTGTGAGACTTCCGTGAATTTGCAACCCGGTGAAAATAACCGGTGTTGTGATCACCGTTGCGCAACCACTTGATTCGCGAGCGCTGCTGGTAGAAGATTTCCTCGGTGGTAGCTAGCAGACGCCATTGTTGAGCATCCTGTGATTCCCGATGGATGTTTGCCACCGTTGGTTGCAAGAGTACTTGTTCCTGGCATTCACAAAGATGATTATAAGCAGCATGAGTTTTATTCGATAAATCACCATAGACTGTTGAGTTTAAATGACGAAGCCCTTGCTTAAGATCCTTTAGCTTGAGATAGAGCAATCGCATAGCCATTCGAGAGATAAAGATAGGCGGAGTAGATACCCAAGTATCGCGGACTGCCTGTAGAAAAGAAGGATGGTTAGTGACATAATTGTTGAATTTAAAAGGATCCAAACCGTTGTAGAGAGGTTTGAGAAATGAATAACACAACGCGCGTGATCGGAGACATCGTTTGCTTCAAAAACCAAGTATGAGTGCGGGTATTTTGTAAACCATGAGGCGTTGATGAGAGCACAATCTAGCTTTTTCCCAATTGGGTTTCCTTCACGATGATTCCACCAAGTAATACGTGGTCCAACATGAGTCATATCTATGAGATCACACCGATTTACGAAGTTCTGAAAGTGGATCATGCCATAGTGACGAGGATCCATAAAGCCTAAATGTTCAGAAGCAGCTAAAATCTCATTAAAATCTCCATAGACCATCCATGGAACCGGGTGGGAACCATAGAACCGGCGACTATTCTCAAGATCATGCCAGAGGTGTACTCTGTCAGCCTGAAAGTTTGATGCATAAACACAGGATATCAGGAAAATGTCTCCTGAGGACAAGGTAACGAGGACAATAATTAATTGAGATGTAGTAAGAATTGGCGTGACTACGATATCGTCACGCCAAACAACCCATATACGTCCTAGCCGATGTGAAGAGTAATTGTGAAGAGCTTTCCAACCAGGTAAAGAGACCTGCACAATACGATCAAAATTATCAAGTTGAACACGAGTTTTTAAAAGGCAACCAAACTCGGGTTTAGTAGAAAGAAGCCAATTCCACAAAATGTGATGCTTAAGGGATTGGTTGAATCCCCTTGTATTCCAAGCAAACAACGACATATCATTAATATCTCCGGGAGGAGACAAATGCTTGTTTTTTGTTCACCACATATTTAGACAGTTTGCGCGAAGCTGCAATTGCCACTTGTTCTTGTGTTTTAGATTTAGGACGACTGTTAATTCGAGAGATAGATGCTGCATCCTTATCGCATACAATAGTGTCACCAAGGATCTGACCCTCTTCGGTCTCTTCATCATCATTTGCAACATCAGCAAGGACCTGGAAACGTGAAGGAGAGAGGAGGACAGAAGAGTGGTGGTTGGGATTACCCTCCTTAGACTGCGATTTAACACCTTGATGTCGCAACATGACTGACCACTCTTGCCTTATGGGCTAAGCTGGAATTACGGTTGTTTGTGGAGTGTTGTTGTGGACGTGAAACGTGTGCATGGTAGCTTCGTTGTTGGTCCCGAGATCATGGTCTATTTTCTCTAGCGAGGGATCGGTTAGTTTACTTATCGATGATGAATGAGAAACACCACGCGTCTGGTGGAGAGGTCGTGCTAAGTATAATTTCTCAATACGTAAGAGGACTCCACACAAATAAACTTAGAAAGAAGTTCGCTCTTTACTGATGAATTCAAAGTTTTTTGATACAACGCCCCACAGGATATATAAAACTCATTGAATTGACTTTCAAGGGTTTAAGAAAAGGAAATTATAACTTTAATATGTGACAAACAAAGAAGAAAAAACTTGCATAGCTATCGAAAAAAAACTTATAAGGAAAACTAAGAACCTAGACTAATTTGTGGAGAAGTCCCTGCCAAATAAAGAAAAGTGAAAATCACTAGAGTACTATAATTGGTAAGTAAAGCGTTACCATAGTATTAGACAGCTCTTGAAAATGTCAGGTGTATGGTCTGGCTGGCTGGCCTACTAGGCCTCTGGTATGTCTTATCCTTACTAATAGTGAACAAGCTTACTGCCTTTCAACTCCTTGTCATGGGGCATTCTTTCAATTTTGAATCAAGCTCAAAGAGTACTAACAATTCTCGTTCTTAGCCTTGGCCTTTTAGGTTCTGGCGTTGTGCTCTCACTCTAAGTCAGGCGTCTAGGCGTCTTTTCTATCTTTGAGGCGACCGCTCTCTCTTCTCATGTCTACTTCTTTGGCTAGCAAACTTTGAACAACTTTTGTCAACTCTTATCCCATGGTTCTTATGTTTGATCTTGGCCTCGGTGGTTCATACATGGTTGGAACTTGCTCATCTCATATGGCTTGTTGAAGTGGATGTCCTCATCAGTTTTCGTTGGAAACAAAAGTATATGCGTATGTAATTTATTCATTTTTGTGTTTCCATTACCCTTTCTAGTTACCAATATATCTAAAGGTAACTATATCTAAAGACAAATAGGCGAAATAACAAACCAAAACGATAAGAAAGTTTTGAAACAATGTTGTTTAACAAGTTACAAGCACAACTAGTTATTTGTGGAGTGTTCATTGTTGACTTTACCTTGAAGTAAAAGAAAAAGGAAATAAAAGAAGATCAAGAATATGTAAATCCTTTTTATTGTTAGATTAGGATTTTCTTGATTATTATAAATAGAGATATCAAGGTGTGGTATTCTTTACAAGGGTTTTGAGACTTAAGTTTTGAAAGATTTTCTTAAGTAATAAAGAAGAGAGTTCTTTAAATAAACCCTTCATACAAATCGAATACTTCAATGGTATCAGAGCAAAGGTTAAAATCGGATCATGGAGAAAGATGGCATGAAGACCGAAGATCCAAGAGCAAAGACAAGAGAAGGAGGAGGAACAAACCTAAAGTGTCTCATGCTGAATTCAACGAATTACACAGTATGGTCGATAAAGATGAAGGTCATTCTGAAGATTAATAAGGTGTGGGACATTATAGAAGGAGGATCACACGATGAAACAAAAAACAACATGGCTCTAGGTTTGTTGTTTGAATCTATCTCTGAAGCTCTTGTACTTCAAGTCGTCAACTTAGATTATGCCAAGGAAGTATGGGAAGCAATTAAGACGAGACACCTAGGAGCTCAGAGGGTGAAGGAAGTGAGGCTTCAAACATTAATGGCAGATTTTGAACGTCTCAAGATAAAGGAGACGGACAAAATAGACGACTTTGTGGGCAAGCTATCAGAGATCTCGCCGAAGGCTACTGAGCTTGGCGTTGAGATAGATGAACCGAAGATGGTAAAGAAATTCATGTTGACTTTACCAAGGAAAAAGTTCATACATATCGTAGCTTCATTGGAACAAGTATTTGACTTAAACAAAACAAGCTTTGAAGACATCAGATGACGAATCAAAACTTATGAAGAAAGAATATCTAAAGAAGAAGAAAACAATGATGATCTAACAAAGTTGTTGTATGCGAAAGAAACACAACATGAATCTGACTATCGAAACAACTCTAATAACAGAGGAAGAGGTCGAGGAGGACGAGGCTCTTTCAGAGGTAGAGGCCCCGGTAGGGGCGAAGGAAAGAAAGACCTATCAAAGATAGAATGTTATCGATGCGATAAGATGGGACATTATGCATCATCATGTCCAGATAGGCTACTCAAACTGATGACAATTCAGAAACACAAGAGGCTGATGAGTTAATGATGCATGAGATAATATGCATCAAAAAGGGAGAAACCAAAGTTGTTTGCTTGAATAAAAAGAATGTAAATCCCAAAGACTTCGAAACGAATTCTGATATAGAAGATGTGTGGTACTTAGATAATGGAGCAAGCAACCATATGACCGGAAACCCCACATACTTTAAGATGTTTGATAAATCAATTACTGGAAAAGTGATATTCGGTGATGATTCAAGAATTGATATCAAGGGAAAAGGGACGATTATCTTCATGAGTGGTGATGGTAACCAAAAAATTATAGCGAATGTATACTACATCCCGGATCTTAAAAGCAACATTATAAGTCTTGGACAAGCTACTGAATCGGGATGTGATGTAAGAATGAAAGAAGACTATCTCACTCTACATGATAAGAACCGAAACCTAATTGCAAAGGCTATTAGGTCAAAAAAAATTGATTATACAAGGTGATAATGAAGAAAGTCGAAGCAAGATTCTTACAAGTGACCACGAAACAAAGAGATTCGACTAAATGGCATGCAAGGCTCGGGCACATAGGACATGACTTATTAAAGACTATGATAAATAAAAAGATGATCACATGTGTTCAGAAATTACAATTAGAAAAAGACATATGTGCCTCTTGCCTACCCGGGAAACAAGTTAGGAAATCTTTCCCAAATGTTAGTTTTTCGTGCTCAAAGAAAATTAGAACTTGTACACGGTGACTTGTCTGGTCCGATTTCTCCTTCCACACCATCGAAAAATAAGTATATATTTGTACTTATTGATGACTATTCAAGATACATGTGGACTATCTTGTTGAAGGAAAAGAGTGAAACTTAAGATAAGTTTAAAATCTTTAAGGAAAAGGTCGAACAAGAAACAAGAGAAAGGATTCAAACGCTGAGAACTGATAGAGGAGGAGAATTCACCTCACTAGAATTTCAAATTTTTTTGTTAAAAATTTGGTATTCAAATACACTTAACAGCTCCTTATTCTCCTCAACAAAACGGTGTAGTTGAGAGAAAAAACAGAACTCTAATGGGAATAACGAGAAGTATGATGAAACACATGAGTATTCCCAATCATCTTTGGGAGAAGGAGTAAGAAATTCAACCTATCTGATCAACCGAGTTGCAACAAGAACTTTAAAGGATGAAACACCTTATGAAGCCTTTAGAAGAAAGAAACCTAACATTGAGCATATTCGGATTTTTGGGTGTGTGAGTTTTGTAAAAATTGATACACCAAATCAGAAAAAGCTTGATGATCGCTCAAAGAAGGTAGTCCACCTCGGAATAGAACCTGGAACAAAAGCATATCGACTCTCTGATACTACAAGCAAGAAAATAATTGTAAGTCGCAATGTTATTTTTGATGAAAATCAGCGATGGAATTGGAACAAAGAGAATTCAGATGAATTCAATGAGCATGATGAACTTGAGTATATGTTCAAAAATAACAAGAAAAGAGAGATCATAGAGTTAAGTGATGAAGATGAAGAACATGGTTCAAGTGGAACCGATTCTTCGAATAGAGAAATCGTTTCAGGAGGAAACGATATGCATGATGATCACGGAAAAGAAGAAGAAGAAGCTTCTTCTCAAGGACTTAGAAGGTCAACAACGGTAAGTACAAGACCTAAATATCTTGATGACTATGTTCAATGGGCTGAAATAAAAGGAGAAAGACTCTTGATGGTAGTTGATGAAGAACCATGGAACATTGAAGAAGCAAAGAAAGAAAAAGTATGGATCGATGCATGCAAAGATGAACTTGCATCAATCGAAAAAAACAAGACTTGGAACTTGGTTAATGCGCCAAAAGGAGTTAAACCCATTGGTTTGAAATGGGTACTTAAAATCAAGAGAAACTCTGATGGAAGTATTAACAAGTATAAAGCAAGATTAGTTG
>OVBE01005948.1:0-20740 GCA_900406425.1 Iberis pinnata
TTTGAGACTTCACCAGAAACGTTGGAAACATGACTGCGGGATCGATCTTGTTTCATTATAGAACTGCCTGAGATCGATCTGGGTTCGTTGCAGGATCGATCTGGAGTGTTGTTGGGATCGATCTGCATTGAGTTGGGATCGATCNATCGATCTGCATTGAGTTGGGATCGATCCTGCAGGTGCTCGGAGGTAGGTTCAGTTCATTCCACAGTTGAGTGTTGTGGCCATTCCACAGTTGAGTGTTGTGTCCATTCCACAGTTGAGTGCTGTGTCCATTCCACAGTTGAGTGTTGTGTCCATTCCACAGTTGAGTGCTGTGTCCATTCCATACTTGAGTGCTGTGTCCATTCCAATGTCAAGTGCTGTTTTTCTGAAATTTCTCAAATCCTTTCCAAAAATACCTGAAAGTCCTGAAAAACCTCCAAAATGCGTGCATATGCAAATTCTAATGCAAAAGTCAAAACACTAAACTTAGTGAAATCAACCATAAATGTGATGTATGCACGCTTTTAGACCTCAGAATCGATGCTAATTGTTAAGTAAAAACCGTGAAAATTCAGAGTCATCAAATACAGAGAAAGCTTTGGACTTGATTGCATTGGAGTAGATACATCCTTAGCATCTGTCATGTTGAATTTGGCCCTGAGATCAAGTATATAACGCCGTTGATTAAGATACTGACCATGTGTAGTCCGAATAGCTTCAACACCAAGAAAGAAATGCAAGTCTGTTGGGTCCTTTATTGAAAATCTTTCTGCTATTGCTTGTAGGATTTTGGAGATTAGATGACTGTTGGTTCCTGTGACAATAATGTCATCTACATAGACTAGAAGATAAGTATAATCCTTCTCATGTCTGTGTATGAACAACGAAGTATCCGCTAGAGAATTAATAAATCCAGAGCAGAGGAGAAAATGTTTGAGTGACAAGTACCATGAGCGTGGAGCCTGTTTTAGACCATAAATTGGTTTCTTGAGGAGACACACGTAATGAGGATAGTCTTTGTTGATGAAGCCTGGGGGTTGAGACATGAATACTTCCTCTGTTAAATCACCTTGTAGAAAAGCGTTATTAACATCTAATTGTTTAATAAGCCAAGAATTTTGAACCGCAAGATTAAGAACAAGGCGCAGGGTGGTTGTCTTGATCACAGGACTAAAAGTCTCACCATAGTCAACACCGTACTGCTGATTAAAACCGCGTGCCACTAAACGAGCTTTGTGGCGTTCAACGTCTCTGTTAGGCTTGTACTTTACAGTAAAAATCCAACGGCAAGTAACAAGATTCTGATTAATCGGTGGAGGAACAAGATCCCAAGTATGATTCCCAGTTATAGCATTGAATTATGCACAAAGAGCTTGTCTCCAACAATCATCTTTCAAAGCTTGAGTAATTGTTTTGGGTTTGGTTTGGTGATTTTGAGTGAGGATAGAAACAAGACTAAATTTTGTTTTTGGTTTAGTAATTTTGTATTTAGCTTTCGTTTGCATCAGATGGGTATTAAGAAAAGCAGGTTGTGAATTTGTGGTGAGGAGAGGATCAATGATTGTGGTGGTGGAAGGTAGATTAGATATTTCGGTGGTGGATGGTAAAGACGAGTGTAGAGGAGGGGTTGGTGTTTGGATTAGGATTAGTGTTTGGATTAGACTGGGCCTGGGGTAAAGGCCCATTTTCATTTGGAGCAGTGGGCTCAAAATGTGGAGGTAGAGAAGAATTTATGTTAGGGTTAGAGGAACGTACCTGATTTTGTTGTCGAGGACTTAACTGAAGCAGAGGCTGAGCAGCACGAGCTTGGTGAAGGACGATGCATGGGGGGAGCAAAGCTCTACCGCCGGCGTCGAGGAGGTCACCGGAGCCGTGGAGACTAAAGGAGCAAAAGAGAGAATATTTTATGTCCCTTCCTCAAATTGCACATGTCTTGAGATGTATAATCTCCCAGTAGGAATATGTAAACATTGATACGCACTCTGAGTTGAAGAAGATCCCAGAAAAACACACCGTAATGACCGATCTTGTAACTTGTGTTGTGTATGTGGTCTTAACCAGGGAAAACAGAGACTGCCAAAAATCTTAAGACATTCATAGTTCAGTGCAGTTTTAAACAACTTCTGAAACGGCGACTGTAAGTGCAGAACCGGCGATGGTTGGCAATTAATAAGATATACAGCAGCATGAAAAGCATAAGGCCAATAGACCTTCAGAACACTCGTTGTAGACATCAATGCCAAGCCTGTCTCAACAACATGCCTATGTTTCCGTTCAGCAATCCCGTTGTGTTCAGGCGTATGCGGAGGGGATGTCAGATGAGAGATACCAGCAGCTAAGAGGTAAGTTTTTAACGCCATGAATTCACCACCATTGTCAGTAAATAATGTTCCAATCTTAAACTGAAACTTATTTTCTGCCAAACCCTTGAAAGCCACAAATATCTCTTTGACTTGAGATTTCTGTTTGATAGGATATAGCCATGTGTATCTTGAGAAATGATCAACAAAAATCAGGTAATTATAATGATCAGTAGAAAGAATGGGTGAAGTCCAAACATCACTATAAATAACTTCCAAAGGTCTCGAGGTTGTAATACTTGATTGAGAAAAAGGTAGTTTATGAGACTTATTAAGTAAACATTATGAGCAAGAGGTAAATTGTTTAACAGAATTAGAATTAGGAAGTTTGAAATCACGAACAACTGTTTTCAGAATAGAAAAAGAAGGGTGGCCTAAACGAAAATGCCAAGAAGATATTGTGGCTTTAGATGTGGGTGATGCATAAAATACTCTTGGTTTGGGTAGAGTAACCGGCCATTGATAGAGTCCATGTTTAGTTTGACCTTGGAGCAACTTGTCCCCCGTGTGTAGATCCTTCACCTGAAAGGAAGCCGGGAAAAATTCAACACACACGTTATTAGTGTTGCACAATCGATATACTGAGATAAGATTTTTATGTATTTGTGGAACATAAAGAACTTTATTAAGTTCAAGCGACTGTTTGTTTGAAGGGATAAATAATGAACCCGTTTGTTGAATTTGCAGGCTTGAACCATCAGCAATCATCAGATAATCATTGCCAGCATATGTCTGATGAAGAGATAAATTTTCAAGATCGGAGGTGATATGGTGTGTTGCACCACTATCCAGCATCCAGTTGTTGGGTTGATAATCGGATGCAGTAGCCATATTCGCACGAGGTCGAGGAGAGGTGAAAAGAGATGCAGAGGACTAAGAAGTCATAGCTTGATACTGATGCAGTTGAGGACACCTTTTAGCACCATGTCCTTGAATCCCACAGATTTGACACTTTCCCAGATAAGGTTTAGGGGTATGATATTCAAACCTGTTTTGTGGAGAAAATTGTGGCTGCCAGTTGTTGTTGTGAGTATGACTAGGTGAGCGTGACACATAGTTGTTGTTGTTGTAGGTGTGTTTTTGGTGATTAGACTGTGATCTTTGCTGTTGAGCAAGATTAGCAGTAACAGGAAAAGGAGACAGAGATACGTCCATGGTCTGTAAGTTAGATTCATGGTTAAGCAACTTCTCATGGAGTTCAGTAAGGGTAGGAGGCACCTCTCACCCTTCAATCTGTTCAACAACAGATTTGTAACTATCTGGAAGACCACCTAGAATGAACTCGATCTGGTCTTCATGATCAATAGGCTTTTTAAGGATGGCCAATTGATCCATCTTGGTAAGATGTCCTTGAAAATAAACATCTATAGTTTTATTCTCCTTCTTCTAGTTTTTGATTTGCGACTTCAATTGTTTGATCTGTGCGGATGATGTTGCACGTGATACTAGGGGCTGAATAGTGGTAGATATAGCACCTAACACGGCACTATAATGAGTTTGTCTTGCCTTTTCCAGAAGGTATAATCTGGATTTTTCTTTTGAATATTGTCTGTTTTGATGGTGAGAGGAGGAAGAGTGGAAGATCCATCGAGATGGGAAATAAGACCATAGCCATCAAGCAAAGCATGGACTTGAAGACTCCACATGAGATAGTTTGTCGAAGTTAGCTTAGACACATTGGTCATACTAACATTAAGCAAGACTTGAGAGTTAACAGAGATTGTATCAGACATCATTGATGGAGAAGAAGACATGGCGGCTATGAGGAAAAAGAGATAAGAGAAAATTAGGTTTTGATTATCGTAGAAAGGATGATACCATATAGAGAATGATATTATGTTATTGATAATGATAAACAGCAGTAGTTTTGCACAATATATACATTGTAACAATGATCCTAACGGCCATTTTCATATCTATTGTTTCCTTAATACACCTCCCTTCGGAAGATTCGCTGCCGCCTTTGATCGCCATTTGACGTCGTTCCACCTACCGAAATGTTTCATCTCTACTACCATTTTGACCGCCTTGTTCTCCTGAATGCAACTGTGGTCTCAGATCTCCAATCAGACGCCAGACACTCGAGAATATACAATTAAAGCTCATTTGTTCTGTTTTTCTCTCCTCGTCCTGAATCAATCTTCTTTTTCATTATATTCCTCTATATAAGAAGGTAAATTCACAAAATAAATCTTTCTATTCTTGAAGTCTTACTTTTGTGTTATTTTATTTTTGAAAATATTATAATTATTTTTTAATCAATAATGAAAATTATTATTTATACCTTTAAGATAAATTTTTAATTTTTAAACTTAAAATATTTTCTTTAATTCGAAATTGTTTCTAATTTATTATTAAAGATAATTAATTAGTTTATCTAAAAAATTATTTCAAATTAACTTATTTACTAGGCAGTGACCCGCGCGTACGCACGAGAAAAATAATTAAGATTTAATTTCTTATGAATGCAATTGATAATGTTTTCAATTTAATATTTTTACATGCTATGTTACTAAAATTGTATTTAATTAATTGTTTTTGTTTGTTATTTGATATTTTCAAAGTGTAAAGTATTTTATAATAATTATTTGATACAAAAAGTGTAAATTATAAATGTTAAACTTTGTAACTATTATAAACATATAATTTAAATTTTATTAGGTAGTGACCCGCGCAATGCGCGTGGTAAATTTCTCTTTTTTATATATTTTAAATTTGGTTAAGTTATTAATTATAAATATAAAGTTTGTTTTTCTGTTTATTTGTCTGTTTTAATATGATGTAATATGTACATTTCATTATTGTCACGTGTATAGAATGTTGGTTAAAAGTTTTTGCAAGACCAATTTTATACTTTCACTATTTTTCATACGACATATAAACGAATACATAAGCAAACATTAAAATTGAATAAGAGAAAAAACACACATTTAAAATGAATTAAAAATTAAAAAATACAAAAATATTATTTCAAAATCAATTATCTTATTTAAGTTTTCATATTTAGCTACAAATAAACTAATTTCCATTCAAATATTTAATTTCTTAATTTTTTTATTTAATTGGATTGGTACTAACCCGTGAATATATTATGAAATAAAAATTGTTTTTAATTGAAGTTCTTATATGTTATTTAAGATGTTTATCGAAATGATACAAACCCGTGAATATTTAAAAAAAATTAAAAAACTACGGAAATATCATTTTTAAATCAATCATCTTATTTAAGTTTTCGTATTTATCTACAAATAAGCCTAACTACCATTTTTAATATTTAATTTATTTTTCTTTTTTAACAAAATTAATTCTAACAATTTTAAAATTAGAATATTAAATGTAATTCAATTAAAATTTTTTGATATTTTAGGTAATTGAATTTAATAATAAGGAATTATTTTATTTTAAAATAAATTTGTGTATTAGAATGGAAACGTTTATTTTTAAAAATATAACTCAAATATATATATGAAAAATATAACCCATATATATATTAAAATAATTTGTGTATTCGAAAGAAAACATTTTTTTAAATAAAATCAATTATATATGTTTTTTAAAATACAAAAATTATTTTAAAATCAATTATTTTATTTAGTTTCTCATATTTAGCTAGAAATAAAATGACTACCATTTTTAATATTTAATTTCTATAAGTTATTGTGATTTATGTAAAAACAAACAACTTTATTCTAAAATTTATATTGTTGTGATTTATGTAAAAAAATATATATATTAATGTTAATAAGATTTCCTAATCGGATATTTAGGAAATTAATCGAAGTTATTCTAACAAAATCTTAAATATTCCTTAAAATATAACAAAAGAATTTGGTAAAATATAAGGGAACGATAATATCTATACAACAATATCTACGAAAAATAAACTTCAATATTCTTTACAACCTAACAAACAGATTTGGCAAATCAAACATAATGTAACAATAATATCTCTACAATAATATCTACAAAAAATAAAATAAAAATATGCAACTCAGCGAATCGAACTCATGACCATTAAGCCAAAATGAAAATTTTGGTCGATAATGACCCGACGGATTTTATTTATTTATTATTCTTTCTAAATTTTATTTGAATGGCATTCTTTGTAAATATTAACTTAATATTGACTTCCTCTAACTTAATAAAATATTGGATCACTTTCATGAAACCAAAATATTTATCACTTTCAACTTTTAATTCGTTTTTATTAAAGATAAATTAAACCGAATATATTTTTTACTATGTAGATGCTGATTAAATCATACACTTAAAATATTAAGGAAAATAATATTTACCACATTCAGTTTATAAATTCGATTTTCAATAAAATTGAATTTAACTGAATATTATTTATATTTGGATCTCGATTAAATCGATTTCCTACACTTACTGTACCAAAATTGGTGTGAGATTGAAACTAATCCTACAACTCATATATATAGGAAATGGAAAAGGAGGTGACTTGATTCAATTTTCGATATGGGATCCAAGTTTTTCTAACAAAATCTTTATTCTAACAAAATCTTCTTAAAAATTAGAATATTAAATATTAAATGTAATTGAATTAAAATTTTAGATATTTATGTAACTGAATTTAAAGATAAAGAAATGTTTGATTTTAAAATAAATTTGTGTATTAGAAAGAAAACGTTTTTTGAAAATATATCTCAAATATATATTTTTAAAATAGGACATATAAGATTAGAATTAATATTTGCAAAAAAATTTAAAATTACGAAAATATTATTTGTCTCCTTAATTAAATTATCAAATAGATTCCTTAATTATAATATCTAACAAATCCATTAATTAAATGTAGTCAAATATATTTAATTCCTAAAATTTGAATATACATGTGCCTAATTTTTTTTTAAATTATATTTGATTGATACAAACCCGTGAATATTTTGGAAAATTTTAAAAATACAAAATTATTATTTTAAAATCAATTGTCTTATATAAGTTTTCATACTTAGCTACAAATAAGTTAAATACCATTTTTAATATTTTATTTCTTGTAAGTTTTACTTTAATTATATCTCACTGATATTAACCCGTGAATATATTATGAAATAAAAATGTTTTTTATTGATTTTCTTACGTATTATGTCAGATGTTTATATCAATTTTTAAGTTAATATAATAAGTATTTAAATAAATTTTAGCACTTTTATGAACTAACCCGAATTAAATAAAATATTGGATCACTTTCATGAAACCAAAATAATATTTATCACTTTCAACTTTTAATTCGTTTTTATTAAAAAAAAAATTAAATCGAATATATTTTTGACTATTTAGATGCTGATTAAATCAGACACTTAAACTATTAAGGAAAATAATATTTATCATATTCAGTTTATAAATTCTATTTTCAATAAAATCGAATTTAACTGAATATTATTTGTGTTTGGATCTCGAGTAAATCGGTTTCCTGCACTTACTGCAGCAAAACTGGTGTGAGATTGAAAATAATCCTAAAACTCATATATATAAGAACTGGAAAGGGAGGTGACTTCATTCAATTTTCGATGTGGGATCTTAGTTTTTCTCACGAAATATTTATTCTTAACAAAATATTCTTTAAAAATTAGAATATTAAATATAATTGAATTATAGTTTTAGATATTTAGGTAACTGAATTTATAGATAAGGAAAGATTTTATTTTAGAATTTTAGAATTTATTTTAGAATAAAGGATTTTATTGAATATTAGAAGATTTTGGAAAAAAATATATCTTTCAATATTCTACTAATATTTCTTTTTCGAATATAACCTATAATTAAATGATGGTTTTTAAACAAAGCTAACAATAATATCTAAACTACCTAACAAATATGTAAATATCTTTTAATGTAACCGAAAAATTAACAAAAACATAAATCACTATAACAAAGATTCGAACCGAAGACAAGATACATAATTTTTTAAAAAAATCGGGTCAAACCCAATTTAATAAAATATCCGCATGTTTTTAATTAGGATCTCGTTAATTGTGGGCTAATCAAGTGATTATGGGGAATCTAACTCAAGACATGGAAGCCAAATCACAAAATTTTCCCCTTTTATCCCTGCAAATTTTTTTTTGTTTGTTCTTCTTAAATTTTTATTCTAATGGCAATCATTGTAAATATGATCTAATTTAATGACTTCCTCTACAAATGTACTCCTCCTTTAATAGTATAGATTTCATATGTTCATAATTAATTATTAAAAATAATTAATTATTTTATTTCAAACTTTTATATCGAGTTTATTTCAAATTTAATAATGGGGAGAATTAGCTAAAAGAATTTTTTTTCCCTGTGTTTGTGGAATTATCTTTTTTTATTAAAAAAATCAGTTTATTCCTAATATACCTCTATTATCCATATATACTAATATTCTTACAATATCTCCTATAAAATATTAACTAGATTTAATTCTCTAAATTTTTTAAACAACGTTTCTTCTCTTTCTCTGCGTTTTTGTCTTCTTTCTCTGCGTTTCTTTTCTTGTTCTTCTTCCATATATAAGTCTGTCTCTAAACACATATCCATAAGAATCCCTTATCAAAACCCACAGAGCAAGACATCTAGTCGTATATAATCAAAGTTAACATATAAGGTAAGTTCTTAGATGTGTAAATTTGTTTATATATGTTTATTTAATGTTTTGATATTCAAAAGCGACATTATTAGCTTCTTATTACATAAGCTACCTCTAACTTATTTACCTATCACATAAGCGATAGTGTTTTTTCTTTTTTTTATTGTAATTTCATGAGATCTCTTACAATCTTGTGGTTTTTGTGAAGAAAAAACGAATTTAATGCTTGATTGGATCGATTTGTGATTTTAGGAATATGAAGTCTTCTGAAAAATTTATTCTAGAATATAACGTCTTCTAGAATATGACGTATTCTAAGAAATTTATTCTAAAATATGACGTGTTCTAGAAAATCTATTCTAGAATATGACCTCTTCTAGAAAATATATTATAGAATATTACGTGTTCTAGAATAGATTTTTTATTGTGTTCACTTATTTTGGAATAGATTTTCTATAAGATCAAAAAATACGTTATAGAATAATAATTCTAGAATATGCACGTTGGGAAGACATATTATGAAATTTATTTTCTACATTACTTTTAAAAAGTAATCTAGAATATCTATTATACATGTAGAATGTAAAATATAGAATGTAAAATATATTTTAAAAAACAAACAAATCTTGATTGGTATTTGGAAGGAAAATATGATACACATATATGTGATGTTTGGTATATGGAGATTTCTTGACAATAATTTTCATATATTTATCATTCATAAGAAAAAATGTGGTAGAACTATTGATTTGGAATCTAATTATACTTAACAATATATGAAAAAGATGGTTTTAGAATACTTCAATATGAAATTGGGTACGACCGATTTGGAAACAAATTACTCCCCTTTTGAGTTGGTTGATTACTTAGAAGCTCCACCACAATTTCATAAATGATCGTCCAGTTAGACAATGATCAGATGAGCAGGATGAAATTTGATTTGAATAAACCACTAGAAGGTTTAATTGGTGAACAAGATGCTGACAATAAGCCTCAATTATCGAGAGAAGGTGTAAGTAAATCGAGATGTAATGATAATTTGAAAAGTTATCCTCCTAGTGTTGAAGTTGTTGTTGCTGATGAGTTGATGTCTAAATTTGTTGTTTGCGAATATCAAAAGATTTTAGTGGTTTACTATGTAAAAAAGGATCAACTTTTCAAAACAAGGAAGACTTGATGAAAAATGGAGATATGCGTCATGAAGAATAACTTTGATTCTAGAGTTGCAAAATCGTGTAGAATTTCAGGTGTATACAGTGCAAATATCAGGTCTGCAATTGGAGAGATCATGTAGAGTGTCTACTTGTGAGCAATTCTTAATTGTCTCTCTTATTGTTAATTACTTTCCGATATGTCAAAAGTTTTAAATCTACTATTAATAATGTAAACTAAAGATCACAATGTTCTACATTAATCAAGAAGCGATCTATAATACCTTACCTCAAAAACCCACAACATAAAGATTGAATCTCTGTAGATAAAAAATACCCACAAAAAATAAATATTGAATATTGGTATAATATTGTACTTACCGGAGACTCCATAGGATAGATGAAGAATCTTCAAAAAAAATTACAAAAAAAAAACTAAAACGATGGAACGACCATTCTGCCTAGAATGACCGTTCCATAATGTTCATTATAGTTTCTAGAACATTTTGCCACACCAGAACGATCATTCCAAAATGTTCTAGGAACTATACGAAACATTATGGAGCGACCGTTCCAATTTAGAACGACTATTCTATATAAATAACGAATATTTAAAAAAATATAGTTTAAAAAATCATTAAGGGTAAAAAGCGACCTAAATTTTGAAACAATTATAGTTTTACAAAGGTTAATTGTTAATTCATTACTAAATTTAATTGATTATTCTTTTGTTATAATATTTTATTTCAGATTTACTTATTTATCTTTAGGTTTTAATAATTAATTATTAAAGATAATTAATTTGGGTTTGTTTTAAACTTTTATTCCAAAGCTAAATAGTTATTGTTGGAATCTAATAATTAATTATTAAAGATAATTAATTAATTATATTGTCAACTATTATTTTGGGTTTAATATTTTATGTTAACTTTTAGTTATTTAATTAGTTAATTTCAGATTTGATAACTAATTATTGAATATAATTAATTATTTTTGGTTCTTAAATATGTTTTTTTTTTAAATTTCTAACTCATTATTTGATTGGATTAATTTTCTAAAGTTGATTAATTAATTCAAGGATTAAATGATGACTTATTTATTTTATTTAAATGATGAGTCAATCATTTAAATTAGTTAGAATCAAGTCTGATAAACTAGAGGATCCATGTTATTATTTTCATACCTGAAGTTGAATTAGATCTTCGACTGAAGCTTAGAACCCATTTATCAGCTAAGGCCAACGTGAGGATATATTCTTGTCTTTGCTGCTGTTGTGGTGTTTTCTTCTTTCGTAGATTGCTTAAGACTTTATATGTACGATTAGATATGAATAAAAGATCTATTTTCATATTATCGATATACCCCTTTGTGGGAAGTTTGCTCTGTTAATTGTATAGTTGTTGGTTAACGATTTTTTGAAGTCCTGATTGGGATGGTCTAATATAGAAAGTCATAAATAACTGAAATAGGATAATATGGAATTGTTTGAGAATTACGCTAAGAATATTTAATGCATTACACCAATGATAATGTATACGTGAAAGTCTAGTTATATAAGGCAAGCTATATGGTCAGCTATCTTGGTATCGATCGATATGGTTTCCACAAGCTGTTCCTTGGTACTCTTTTATTGCTTAGCTTGCGATACTTGATAGGTTGCCAACCGGTCGACGCATGAGGACGGGGGGATTGATTCAACTGTGTCTCTTGTGTGGTGAACCAGATGAAACAAGGAATCATCTCTTCTTTGCCTGCCCCTACACATTCACTGTCTGGTCCACTCTCACCGCTACTCTCCTTGCACGGCGACTTAACCCTTGTTGGACCTGTACGCTCGCGTCACTACGTCGAGCAACATCCAGACTTGATTTGATCCTACTAAAGTTATGTTTCCAGACAACAATTTATCATGTTTGGCGTGAGAAAAATGGACGGCGACATGCCTCACCACCACGTGATACAACTAGCCTCCATCATCATATTGTTCGTGCCATCACGGACCGCCTTCGTAGCCTGCACTATGACTAACACTCACCCCTATTCCCCCTGCTTCAAAGATGGCGATCCTTACACATCTGACTTGTTATCCCATGGATGGTGACCCATGATCCTAGCTCATCCCACTTCGAGCTTCTCCATGACTTGTTATCTCATTGTTTATATATCTTTCAGATGGTGCTCAAGGGTTTATACTCTTTTTCCTGATGCTGGTTTTTCCCACGGGGTTTTCTAGTATCAGGTTTTAATGAGGCATCCTTTGAACACACACCACATCTGAAGATAGAC
Source organism: Iberis pinnata (assembly GCA_900406425.1). Lineage (NCBI taxonomy): Eukaryota > Viridiplantae > Streptophyta > Magnoliopsida > Brassicales > Brassicaceae > Iberis > Iberis pinnata. Next base: position 12,372 of record OVBE01005948.1, read on the forward strand.
CAGCTTTTCCTAATTATGCATCTTTTCATTTTTCATTCTTTTGTACAAATAACTCGTTCTTTTGATCAATAAATTTAACATTTCATCCAAAAAAATTGTGGCGCCACTAATATAGAGAGATGCAAATGTATCTGTGTGATACAAAGGCATCTGAGGTGGAGTGGAACCGCAACTATGGTGTTGTTCTAAGGTGGTGCGATAATCGTGAGAGGGCCAGGTTATTCTGATAACAGTTAGTTGCATAGGTGTGATGTTTTTAGATCAATTGTCATTGTTGTAATAACATATGTCACGAGTCGAGACTTACTCACGATGTGAAATGAGTTGGTGGGTTGGCTGGTGACCGGTACCCATTTAGCCCACTCAGACTGACGGCTTACTGACATCTGGAAAAGAAGTGTAAAGCCTTATGAGACCGGAATCGCTAGCAGACATCAAACTATAAAAGTGTCTCAGTATACAAGAAATGATGTGAGATGAGACGGTGTGGTCGGGTACTCATGCTGGAACTATGAAAGCGTCACAATATCCAGGAAAGGTTGTGAGCTGTGGTGGTGGGGCGAGCACTCACGTCACTTAGGGAACTTGTTTTGCAGAGTAAAATAAGTGCTCATGTGTTTGTGTGCTTGATTAGAACTAAGTAATGTACGTTTGGGGTTAGTGTCATAGCATAGTAACTTCGAGAGGGTGTTCCCCTGAGTAATCTAAATTACTCATTTCCCCAACTTCCTCTTTTCTCTTTTTCTCTCACATCGTTTCAGGTTAGTGAGACAGAGTGACGATTATGTTTAATTTTTGGCAGAAATTTCAAGGGACATGTTTTGCATGTACCGCGGCTAGGGTCTCTGACTCAGCTCCCATGAGCTGAATAGTCAGATAATTCGCTTACGCCTATTTCCAAAGGGTCTGTTACACATGGCGATAGGTTCAAGATCACATTTTTTTTACCAAGAGACCATTGTATGTTGTGAAAGGTCCGGGATGAGTTGTAACAAGTTGTATCAGAGCTTAGGTTAAAGATCTCCTTGTTCTGACCTGGGACCAGTAGTTTTCGAGAATAAAAATTGGGGGAAAATATATTTTAAATGGTTTTTCTAAAATTTGACCATAAAAAGGTTTTGGTTTTTTCGGGATCCCAAAAAATGTTTTGAAAGTTATAATCGTATTTTGCAAAAGATCAGATTACAAAGCGCCAACAATTAACCCTAGCTAGCATTCGTTTGGTCTAATTGAGAGTGGTGTTCGCTTTAGAGAAGCATCGCTTCCGATGACTCTCCAGAAAACGAGGGTTCTAGATGTTTTCCGATGTGTGTTTTAGGCACATAGTGGTTATGGTCGGGGTCGACAGTCTCTTCATAGACCATGGGTTGCCAGAGACTGGTCGACAGAGACCGAACCATTAATTAGTTGTCATGAGTCTTTGAGAATTTTGAAATGGACGATAATTAGTATGTGTTGATTGGGGTATGGGGATTACTCATAGGAGTTTTTAGGATCGCAAAACTCGTTGAGTGTCAATTTTAGTACCCTGCAATGCCACTGTTGCATATTTTCAATCGTGGTCCTTTCCTTTGCTAGATTGAAAGAACGTTCCACGAGTATGTCACTAAACAATACAAATGTAAAACTCACCCTTACTAATACATAACCTAAATGCCAATAAAGCAATTTTTCAAACTCACGGTTACAAGAGGGAATATATCATCAAGCGGGTTATCTTCTCTGGTTTGATGAATTTGTTCGCTCCTGTAACTGTGAATTTGGAAATAAATGATTAACATTTAGGTTTTGGATTAATAATTGTGAGTTTTACATTTGTATTGTATATGCCATCCTCGTCGAACTTTCTTTCGATCCAACAAAGTAAAGGAACATGATTGGCGATATGCAACCACGAAGTTCGGAAAAGTGAGCATGGGAAAGCCAACGTTCTTAACGGAAAAAGAAGCTTGAGGTGTTCTTATGGCATTGTAAGGTACTGAATTTAAATTTACTTTATTGCATTTTAACTTTTTGGAATATTGTAAAAACTTAATGTTTTATTATAGTTAATGTTTGATTTTTACAGTTATTTAATTTTAATTTTTAATTAAATTTATTTATTATTTAAATTTTTATTTCTTGTCTAATTTTTTGTAATCTGTTAGTAATGTGTTGGTATATTGCCGACAAGTAACCGACTAATATGTTATCGATTGTGTGACGATGATTTACCCACATAAATAATATGTGGGTCATTTGTCGAAAAGCTGTCAGTTTATATATGTTGTAAGATATCTACATAACTAAGACGAATCTAATTTAACGACATCATGCAGGTGGCCAATTGATTATGTAGCTAATCGGTTAGGTTGAGCCGTAATCGACGAAAAACAACGGTATACGTCGTCACTTTTAGGCTAATTCCTCGTAAGATCAAGCGAGGAAAGGTGACACCCAACAACTAAGAGGTTGAAGGACCAGGAAAAAAAAGCAAAAAAGGCAAAGAAGCAATTTTGATATGCAAAGCTAGAAAAACTTGAAAAGGCGTAACCAAAAGGGACAATTCTTCGGGATCCATGAGACTTAACCACCCAACTAAAGAAGCTATGCATCCGCCAGTCACAAAAGAGAGCTGGCCGTTTGGAACCTACCAGAAAATTAGAGTGAAATTTAAGATCCAAACCCCATGAGCTCAGTCCTTTGTTTTCGAGAAAAAAGAGTCACAAAGGAGAAAGACCTAGAGTGTGACTCAGACATTGCAATTAAAACCACTAACGCTTTGGAAAGGCACCGACCATGGTTAACAATGAGAGAACTAGATTAATTAATATATAATGAAAGAGAAAAGGTTTTGTCCCATAAAAATTTGTAGACTTTTTTTTATTATGGCCATGTTTGTTTGGCAGTCGCTAATGAGAATAATCAGTGATAGCGACAAGCCGACAAATGATTAAAAACCAGTGACAACAATTCAAAATTTGAATGATTAATATTTTCAGTGAATATTCGTTATGCTGGTCAAAGCAACAACATAGTTGCAATGACCAATTGCAGCAACAGCTAATCGAATAACATTATATTTCGTTAATTGTTGTCACTATTCATTTTTGTTAGTCGTTTTTACTAATCATTTTTGTTGGTCATTGTTGCTACTAACGAATACGAAATAAATATGACTATATTGCTGACTTCTTAGCTTAGCATTTAAAAACATAATTTAATTTCTATGCAAAGATCCTTGACATGGTCCACATATAGTAAATAAACAAATAAAATCAGCACGAAGGCAACTGGTTCCATCCGTAACATAAGACCCTGTCCAACGCATAGTTTTATGCGTTTCTTAAAAAGAAGAAGGTAGAAGAGAGAGGATCGATCCTTCGGTGAAAACTTTTTGGATTTATCCTGATATGCCACGTGTCATCTTCTGATTGAAGTTTATTATTATTTTTTTGATGAGCTGTCGAGTTTTTTTTATTCATAATTTTTTGTAGGGTTTGGCTTTCGGGTATTCTGTTTGGTTCTGGTTCTTTGGATTCTAAATTCGAATATCCAATCGATACTTTTCAAATATCCAGTTTGGTTCCGGTTCGGTTCTTGTCGGTTCTGGATCGGTTCGGTTCCATAAGTCGGTTCTGGGTATTGACCTGAAATACCAAAATAGTCCGAAAATACAAAAAATACCCGAAATAGTTTAAAACTAAATTACGGGAAGAAAAACTAAAATACCCAAAAGTAAAAATATTACCCAGAAAAAAAAGAAAAATTTCCCGAAGAAAAACTAAAATACCAGAAATATATAATATGTATATATATATATATGTATATGTGTTCAAATATTTCCGTTATAAAAAAAATTATGTTCAAATATTAATGCAATAATTTTTTCTAATATTTATGTTCATAAAATTTATGTTCTAATATTTCAGTTAAAAAAATTATGTTCAAATATCTCAAATAAAAAATATTATTTTTTCAATTCTTAAGTACCACATTAGTGATTCCACCATTGGAGGCAATAAAATCAAAGAGGTCCTTAATTTTTTTAAAAATAGTTAATTATTAATTAAAATAATCATTAGAATCTTTAATGAGGTCCTACCATTAGACATGGTCTAACACTCTTTTCTTAAATCTCATCGACGAGTGTTTGTTTACTCATTTCACACATATTTAATCGACATCGTGTTCTTGAGTTTTCCTCTTTAAGCAAAAACAAAAGAGTAACAAAGGCTTTTAAATATGGAGAGATCGACGCCGGAACGTAACTTCTCCTCCTCCCACAAGCATTTAAGCGTGATTTTTCTCAATTCTTTTGTGGTTCTCTGCGCTAGGAATGCGAACCTCCTCTCCAAGAAGCTAAAGCTCAAGCTGAAGCATCAATTTCAAGCAGAAGATTTCATCAGCGGAGGATGGAGATTCTGTTTGAATCCGACAAGCTCGTCGCTGAAATCTTCTAGGCCGAAAGAGCTTATCACGGCTATTAGCCACAAAGCAATGACGATGGTCGGTCAGAGAAACACCAGGTACGACAGAGGATCCAATCCGGTGAAGAAGGAGGAACACGACATTTGGCAGAGAAATATCTTGATGGGAGAAAAATGTTAGCCGTCGAATTTTTCCAGAGTAATTTATTACGACTGCAAGGGACGGCAGTTATAAGATATGACACAAAGTTCGCCATTTGGCAATCTGTAACCAGTTACCCGACCCATTCTTAAGTAAGTAAGCAGCTTCAATGTATGAAAATAGCCACCAAAACAGTTTATGTATGTAACTATTACGTTATTGTGTATTTCATGTAGGGATGTATATCGGTTCGATTTTAATTCGTTTTATTGGTTTTTTGGTTTTTCTGTTTATAAAAAAGTAACTACCATATTAGAACTATATCTATTTTAGTTTGCTTTGGTTTGGATATCTTCAATTTCAGTCTAGTTTTCAGTTTTTACTAAAACAACCATATATATATATATATATATATATATATATATTGTTAACTAATCAGTAGTTAACTAGAACTGAATCGATTCTTGAAGATTCAGAAGAAGAACAAGAAAGAAGAACAGAGGAAAGAAAAAAACAGAGGAATTAGAGAAAATGAAGAAGACGATGTTTTTTTACCCAGAGTTCACCTTTAATGGCTACGTCTCTGGGGCCTGGTCAGGCGCTTTCGCTAATCAAAGAGGATTTACAAGAAATAGCTCATATCAATGATCACAATTCGATCAGAGAGTCTTATATACACATGGGTTCTGTTTTGAGCTTAACAGAATCTGTTTACAGGTTGTTAGTCGGTTATGCTAAACCAGGAATCATTTGATGTCTTCTAAACCGAAGCAAACCACACCAAATTAGCTCAATTGCTCGATTCCAGCTTCTAATTGCACTGAGAATATGCATCATCACTCAACAAACTCCGCCTTGATGCAATTCAAAGACAACTTAGCTACCAACAACAGGCACATCACACGCACTCCACCTTAGACCAGGCAATCTTCAATACTTTTAGTGTTCAGCCAAGCCAAGAAAGCTTAAAGCTTCCTCAAACTTAGCCACCAGAACCACTTTAGTCAAAATATCTGCAGGATTCTTTGATGTTAAATTCTTTTCTACTTTCACTTCTCCTTGAGCTATAATGTCTCTGATGAAATGTAATTTTCTACTGATATGTTTAGTTCTCTCATGATGTACATTATTCTTTGTAAGACACAATGCACTTTGTGAATCACTGAAAATGTTGACAGTAGACTGTTTAAAACAAATTCTTCAGTAATACCCTTAAGCCATATACCTTCTTTAACAGCTTCTACCAATGCCATATATTCTGCTTCTGTAGTTTAAAGAGCTACTACATGTTGCAAACCTGATTTCCAGCTGATAGTATTACCTCCCATTTGAAACACATGGCCAATAATTGATCTCCTTTTGTCAAGATCCGAATCAAAATCTGAATCACTAAATCCTTCTACTGACATTTTTCTTTATTCCTTCTGAGTACCAGACCAAGATCTTGTGTTCCTTTCAAATATCTCAGAATCCATTTAACTGGAGACCAATAAATGAGACATGACTTGCTCATATACCTCCTCACAAGTCCAATTGCATAAGACATATCATATCTAGTACCAATCATTGCATACATGATGCTTCCAATTGCATTTGAATATGGAACATTGTTCATATTAGTCTCTACCTCACCATCTTTAACTGCAGATAACTTGAACTGAGCACCTATAGGAGTAGACACTGATTTTGGAAAGGCACCAACCACAGTTAATAATGAGAAAACTAGATTAATTAATATATAATGAAAGAGAAAAGGTTTTTTCCCATAAAAATTTGTAGACTTTCTATTATTATGACCATGTTTGTTTAGCAGTCGCTAACGAGAATAATCAATAATAGCGACAAGTCGACAAATGATTAAAAACCAGTGACAACAATTCAAAATTTGAATGATTAATATTTTCAGTGACTATTCGTTATGATGGTCAAAGCAACAACATAGTTGCAATGACCAATTGCAGCAATGGCTAATCGAATAACATTATATTTCGTTAATTGTTGTAGCTATTCATTTTTTGTTAGTCGTTTTTACTAATCATTTTTGTTGGTCATTGCTACTAACGAATACGAAATAAATATGACTATATTGTTGACTACTTAGCTTAGTATTTAAAAAACAACTTTAATTTCTATGCAAAGATCCTTAACATGGTCAACAAATAGTAAATAAACAAATAAAATCAGCACGAATGCGACTGGTTTCATATGTAACATAAGATCTTTTCCCACACATAGTTTTATGCGTTTCTTAAAAAGAAGAAGGTAGAAGAGAGAGAATCGATCCTTCGGTGAAAAGTTTTGGGATTTGTCATGATATGCCACGTGTCATCTTCCGATTGGAGGTTATTATTTTTTTTTTTGATGAGTTGTCGAGTTTTTTTCATTCATAATTTTTTGTAGGGCTTGGCTTTCGAGCATTCTGTTCGGTTCTGGTTCTTTGGATCCTAATTTCGAATATCCAATCGATACTTTTCAAATATTCGGTTTGGTTCCGGTTTAGTTCGTGTCGGTTTAGGGTCCGTTCGGTTCCATAAGTCGGTTCTGGGTATTAATCTGAAAGACCAAAATAATCTGAAAATACCAAAATACCCAAAACAATTTAAAACTAAATTATGGGAAGAAAATAAAATACCAGAAATATATAATATGTATATATATATATATATATGTTCAAATAATTCAATAAAAAAATTTTATGTTCAAATATTAATGCAATAATTTTAGTTTCATAAAATTTATGTTCAAATATTTTCGTTAAAAAAAAATTGTGTTCAAATATCTCAAATAAAAAATATTAATTTTTAATTCTTAAATACCACATTAGTGATTCCACCATTGGAGGCAATAAAATTAAAGAGGTCCTTAATTTTTTTTAAATTGCTAATTATTAATTAAAATAATCATTAGAATCTTAATTGAGATCCTACCATTAGACATGGTCTAACACTCTTTTCTTAAATCTCATCGACCAGTGTTTGTTTACTCATTTCACACATATTTAATCGACATCGTGTTCTTGAGTTTGACTTTTTAAGCAAAAACAAAAGAGTAACAAAGGCTTCTAAATATGGAGAGATCGACGCCGGAACATAACTTCTCCTCCTCCCACAAGCATTTAAGCGTGAGTTTTCTCAACTCTTTTGTGGTTCTTTGCGCTAGGAATGCGAACCGCCTCTCGAAGAAGCTAAAGCTAAAGCTAAAGCTGAAGCATCAAATTCAAGTAGAAAATTTCATCGGCGGGGGAGGAAGATTCCATTGGAATTCGACAAGCTCGTCGTTGAAGTCTCCTCGGCCGAAAGATCTTATCACGGCTTTTAGACACAAAGCAATGACGATGGTCGGTCGGAGAAACACCAGGTATGACGGAGGATCCAAGCCGGTGAAGAAGGAGGAACACGTCATTTGGCAGAGAGAGATCTTGATGGGAGGCAAATTTTAGCCGTTGAATTTCTCCGGAGTGATTTATTACGACTGCAGGGGACTACAATTATAAGATATGCCACAAAGTTCGCCATGTGGCAATCTGTAACCAGTTACCCGACCCGTTCTTAAGTAAGTAAGCAGCTTCAATGTATGACAAAAGCCACCAAAACAGTTTATGTATGTAACTATTACATTATTGTGTATTGCATGTAGGGATGTTTATCGGTTCGGTTTTAGTTCGTTTTATTGGTTTTTTGGTTTTTTTGTTTATAAAAAAGTAACTACCATATTAGAACTATATCTATTTTAGTTTGTTTCGGTTTGGATATCTTCAATTTCAGTCTAGTTTTCAGTTTTTACTCAAACAACCATATATATATATATATATATATATA
>OVBE01005949.1:0-20737 GCA_900406425.1 Iberis pinnata
TCCTTTGCCTATACCATCTCATCCTTGGCATGATATTTCTATGGACTTTGTGGTAGGGCTGCCTAGAACTAAAACTGGAAAAGATTCTATCTTTGTGGTAGTTGAAAGGTTTTCTAAAATGGCTCACTTCATCCCTTTTCATAAAACTGATGATGCATTACATGTTGCAAATCTTTTCTTTATGGATGTTGTTAGATTGCATGGAATGCCTAAAACAATTGTGTCGGATAGGGATACTAAATTCTTGAGTTATTTCTGGAAAACATTATGGAGTAGATTAGGCACTAAGCTTTTGTTTTCAACTACATGTCATCCTCAAACTGATGGGCAAACTAAGGTTGTTAATAGGACATTATCTGCATTGCTTAGGGCTTTGATTAAAAAGAATATTAGAACATGGGAAGAATGTTTGCCTCATGCTGAATTTGCATATAATCATTCAATGCATTATGCTTTTAAATACTCTCCATTTGAACTTGTTTATGGTTTTAATCCTCTTACACCATTAGATTTAACTCCTTTGCCTTTGAGTGAAAGAATGAGTACAGATGGTAGAAGAAAGGCTGAATTGGTGAAGAAGTTACATGCGAAAGCTAGGGAGAACAATATGCAGATCAAGCAAACAAGAATAGGCATAAGATTGAATTTCAAGTGGGAGATAGAGTTTGGATACATTTGAGGAAAGAAAGGTTTCGTGCTGAAAGAAAGTCTAAACTAATGCCCCGGGTCGATTGTCCATTTCAGATCATAAAGAAGATTAATTCCAATGCGTATCATTTGGATTTACGAGGTAAGTATGTTGTTAGCAATACCTTCAATGTTTCTGACTTATTTCCTTTTGTTCCATATGATTTGAATTTGAGGACAAATCCTTTTGAAGAGGGATGGGATGATACAACCCTACTTGAAAAATAACAAGGAGCTAATGCAATTATGGACAACAAGGAATTCAGAGCTGAACATGATGAAGAAGATAAGCTTGTAGCTGAGGAAGAGCATGAAGAGGAATGCACTTTGGAGATACCAACTGTTCCTATGACAAGATCAAGAGCTAGAAAACTTTCTGGAGCACTCAAGAAGGTTCTAATCAACTTAGAAGATCAATTTAAGCACGTAAACTTTGAAGATATTCCAACAGCAACAAATTTCATTCAAGCTCAAGATTGATCAATGTTTGGGTAAGTATTCAACTTGTACTCTTTTTTCCAAGCTTGGTTTTGTCCCAATGGGTTTTCCAAGTTTGGTTTTTAATGAGGCAAGTTGGGTACTTCATAATGGCTCAATATTGATCAAAAGAAGACGAAGAGAAGATGAATAAAGGTCTAAACACTTCCAATTCGTATCTAGTGCATGCACAACATTTATTGAAGTGTCCTTCTCTCTCCTTCATGCATAGATTACGAATTTCAAGTCTCCTTCTCTCCTACATGCATGAATCCTCTTGTTTTCTATTTATTCTAGTTGTAAAACTCATTTGAGACTCAACCAACTTTTTATCCAAAACTTTTTCTAAATTTGGTTCCAGATTTGGTGTGTAATATCCAATTCTGTTTGATCTTTAGGTGTGTAATATCCTAAGATCACCCAGGTGTATCAAGGGTCTTTCGCAGCCTTTTTTAGTTCCTATCGATCCACTCTATCCATAATCCATTCATCATCACTTTCATCTCTATTCCAATCTGTCCAGAATCATCTCACCATCAAAACTACATCATTCCGCATCTATTTCATCTTTCCATCTTTTCCAAGGTTTCAAAGTGCGTACGATTGTAAAGAGGACTTTATCAATCTCACATCTGCCATTCAGTCTTTTTTGTTTATGGCTTCTTTCCCCCCATGGTGTCAGCGTTACTCTGGTTTCTTTGATGCCTAAAGGTGATGATCCTCAAACTATTAAAGATTACATTCCGATCTCATGTTGTAATATCATCTACAAGGTTATCTCGAAGATTTTAGCCAACCATTTGAAATATATCTCTTGGATTTTATTGAGCCCAACAAGAGTGTTTTTATTAAAAGACGTCCTATACTATAAAATGTTATTCTTACTATAGAGATTGTCAAAGATTACCACAAATCTCAGATCTTGCCTAGGTGCACTCTCAAATTTGACATCTCTAAAGCTTTTGACACTGTTCATTGGGACTTTATCGTCTTGGTTTTGCAAACAATGGATTTTCCTCCGTGTTTCATCCAATGGATTCTCTTATGCCTCTCCATTGCCATATCTCTACTGCCATTTCCTTCATCCTTGTCAATGGTGAACCTGCAAGATATTTTCAAGTAATCGAGGCATTCGTCAATGTTGTGCTCTTTCATCTTATTTATATTTTATTGCTAATAATGTCTTGTCCAAGCTTTTGAATGCAGCATCAACTTTAGAAAAATTAGGATACCATCCAAAGTGTCATGATTTAGCGCTCACTCATCTTTGCTTTGCAGACGATATCCTCAGCTTCTCTGATGGACAGCCAGCTTCGATACATCGTATTTTACAAGTCATGGAAACTTTTTGCAAAGCCTCCGGTCTCTGCGTCAACCTCACCAAGTCTTATGTCTCCCTCACGGGCGCTCCATCTCCACATATGGTGGCAACAGTCAACCACTATGGTTTTCGTTGTGATTCTATTCCCATCAAGTACTTGGGTCTTCCCTTAACAAAAAGAGGCTTAATGCGGATTGTTACTCGCCATTGATTCATCGCCTCCGTACTCGGATCCACACTTTTTCGTCTATGCTTCTCTCTTATGCTGGTCATCTCCAACTAATCAAGTCAATTATTGTCAGATTGGTTAACTTTTGGCAGTTTGCTTTCCGTTTACCCAAGCGCTACCTCAGTGTCATCAATAGTATTTGTAGTAATTTCCTATGATCGGGCTCTCCATCAAATCATGCTTTGGCTAAGGTGATGTTTATCATCCACGCTCTGAGGGTGGGCTCAGCCTTCGGTAATTTGAGGAAACTTCCACGTTCTACTCGCTATCGCTCATTTGGTGTCTTTACTCGCCACATCCACTCTATGGGCTGCTTGGACTCATCATCATTTTCTCCATCATTCCACGTTCTAGGATACTCTAGACACACCACAAGACTCTTGGATGTGGCATAAGCTTTTAAAGCTCCGCCCTTTGGCGGAAAATTTCCATCGGATTGACAAGGGTAATGGTCTCACTATTTTTGGTTCATTAATTGGTCCCCTTTTGAGCCTTTGTTTGCGGTTTTGGGTGACCCATGTATCTAGGAGCTCGGAATTCAATGATATGATACGGTTGTAGAGGCAGCCAATACTGGTCACTGGCTTCTCTGATGTCCCCGCCTTTTCAGCATTTGACCATATTATGACTAGCTTACAAGACTACCGTTACCATCACTTCTTGTTGGACTCAACATCCCTCTTTGGTGACATGCCAATGATAATTACAAACCTCATTTCGACGCAACGACAACATGGAAGCATCTAAGTCTTTCTTATCCAAAGCATATTTGGTCCTCTACTATTTTGTTTCCGCAAACCATTCTGCGATTTGATTTTCCGTTCTTGACAGGTTGGCAATAGGATAACGTATGCGGCTATGGGGAGTTGTGCAACTATGTGTCTTATGTAGAGAGTCCGATGAAATTCGGGACCATCTATTCTTCGCTTGCCCCTACTCGTACACCCTTTGGTCCAAATTTGTCTCACCCTTACTCTATCGTCACCTCATATTGCTTTTAGATCGTAAATTTTCACTAGAAAAATTCAACACTTTAAGATAAATTTTAGAATATGGCTAAAATCAGCACATATTGATTAATTTCAAAAATTTTGATCCAATATGCTTAAGATAATGGTTGATTCGTAGCCAATTTTTAGCTAATTTAGGTACAGTTCTTTTCATTTTAAGTAAATATTTTTCAGTTTAAACAAAATGAAAGAGAAGCACATGTGGTTATAAAAAATATAAATATACTAAAAGCACATGTGGATCTAACTGGTTTTCTACACATAATGCAACTATATATGAAGATACAAATCCTGAAAATTGAATGGAGACAATAAGTTGAATAGACTCAACAAGCTGAAAATACATCAAAGTGAAATATGTGCTTAGCAATGAGTGAGGATAAATGAGTTAAGCTATTTCGCATAGGGGCGGATATGGATAGTGCTAGTATGTGGCATGTGCTACATACTAGTTAACAATATGTCTTGTTTATTAAAGCTATAAATAGTTGCTAGTCTAATTGGTTAACTTTTTTTAAACAATATTATGAGGGCAGTGTTCGATATTTATTTTTAAAATTTTCTTTTCCTGGGGTTGAAATGAATTTCGTCAATCCACAAATCAATTTCTGGTGAATTTTCCGATTTGCTTCAAGTTTCACCATCCTCCCTATTTTTGGGGCTTAGTCGTCGCCGCATGCGATCTTCATCTCTGTAATCTTGCAGTTCTAAAGTCTCTTATCTCTTTCAGTCTGTCACCTACCTAATCGGATTTCCTTTTCACTGGTTGCATGTGTCTCTGTTTCTCTCTGGAGTCTTGCTCTCTCATTTGCATATAAGTTTCTTCTCTTCATTTTGTCTATCCATTATCATTTTCCACCATGGCAAGTGATTTATGGAAGAATCTGCAAAATTTGACTCTTGGCTCTGATCGACTTCCATTCCAACCTACGATTGATGGAAAAAGACAGAGATATGCAAATAATCGCTTAAGTTTAGTTGTCAAGTGTATCAACCCCCATCAGCAAGAAGTTCATACAATTAAAAAAACAATGCCAAGAGCTTGGAAACTTGAAGGCTGTGTCACTAGTCGCATTCTTGATGAGTACACAATGCAGTTCTTCTTCAAATCAGAGCATCAGCTAATCCATGTGCTCGAATCTGGTCCATGGTGTTTCAAGGATCGGCTGCTTATTGTTGATAGATGGACACAAAGATATCTCCCTGCTATCTTCAAAAACTTACTTTATGGGTTCAATTCTTGGATGTTCCTTATGAGTATATATATGATGTTCGTCTCCATGAGCCTATAAATGATAAACCAGCTGAAGCATGAGCAAATATAACTATGGACGCAACCAGCAAATTTATATTTGTGCATCATATTCAGTTTGAAAGGCACATAGCTCCTACATTAATCCGTTTCAGATTTGATAGGCTTCAAAAGTTCTGTTTCAAGTGTGGCAGCTTCAGTCATGAAGAAACTCTTTGTGATTTTGACCAGGAAGTTGTAGTTCCTGCGTATATTCCATTAGAAGCTCCAATACCTACACAAGGTATAAATGAATTGTCTGGTGTGCCTATTGTTCATGCTATTGCAAATCTGCAAAGAAGTGGTAAATTCATTTTTGAATCAAGTAGACAAAAGAAAGCAGAGAACTACATTGTTGAGGATGAGGCCTCCTCTACTAGGCCTTGTTTTGAATCTTCACTTTTGATAAAGGGGATGGTAGATATCCCTAAACCATGAATATTATTCACTGGAACTGTCAGGGAATTGGGGACACCCTGACAATTCATACCCTTTTTGGTATCAAGTCTAAATATAATCCAAACTTGATGTTCCTCATAGAAATATGCGGGAGAACACTTTTGTTAGTAATATAGGTTCTCAACTTGGGTATAATAATAGTTATTTAGTATCTCCTATAGGTAGAAGAGGTGTTCTTGTTGTTTTTTGGAAATATCATGTTGATATAGATGTGCCTCCAATATCATCTACTATGCAATGATTTTTGGTTGAAGACTGATGGGTTTCATTTCAAGCCCACTTATATCTATGGTCCTCCTTCACGCACTGAATGTATAAAACTCTGGAATTCAATGAATCTAAGCTATGGCAGCTCTAGCATTGCACACTCACCTCATATGTTTCTAGGTGATTTGAATGACAAGATCTAAACTGGAGAAACAAGGTGGTCCATTACACATTGAAGGTTCTTTTCCCCCTTTTAGACATATGATAAATTCTCTTGGGCTTGAAGATGTTAGAAGCTTTGGGGGAGCTTTTACTTGGTGTGGCAGAAGGTATACTTATTTTGTTAAAACCAGAATTGACAAAGTAATGGGTAATGTTGATTGGATGGAGATATTTCCTTCTGCATTTGTTAATTTACTTGACTGGAGTTCTTCTGACCATTGTCCTTTACTGTTGAATACAAACTCTACTCGCTGGACTGGAAAACACTTATTTAGATATGACAACAGGTGGAAAGCCAATGCTGAAGTTTATCAAGAAGTTCAGAGAATTTGGGAAACCAAATGTCAGGAGTTGCCACCATGTAGTTTTCCAGTTTCTCTCTCACATTGTAGACAAGGGCTTTTAGTTTGAAAAAAGAATAACCAATTGAATTCCAACAACTTCATGATCTATATTCTCAAGATAATCTGATATCCACCTAGCCAAGGAGATTAATATCAAGTTAGCCAAAGCTTATCAATAGGAAGAAGCCTATTATAGACTCAAGAGAAGATCCCTCTGGCTAAGAAATGGATACAAAAATACACGCAAATTTCCATTCTCAAATGCAGCAACGACGTACCATTAATCGTATTGTTATTGTCAAAGAAGAGAATGGCATGTTACAACATGATCCTCCAAAACTCCAAGAAGTATTTGTTAATTTTTTAAAGGAAAAAACCTAAAGAAATACACAAAATCTTGTACTTTTATCCGTTTAATACACGAACTTGTTTTGTTGCCATATTAATTCATTGACTTTTATCCGTTGTTATTTTAAATCCCAAACAACTTAAAATCGCAATTTGTCTAATTTTCGTTAATCCTTTTAACAGTTCTGTTAATTTATTTAATACGTAAGTTAATAAATTTTTATTATTCCAATTTTACCCTCATCACAATTTACTCAAATTTTTAACCTAAATTTTCTTACAATTTAACTTTAGTATTTTTCACATTAGTTTTTAATATATTAATATTATCAGTCACATAAATTTTCTCATCTCCATCGATTCCCAACCTGACTTCAATTCCAAATTCTTTGAACAAATCTTTCAATCAAACTAGACTAAACTTCCATCAAAATTGAACAACAAAATTACGCAAAATCGTATCAGCTTTTTCTTCGTTGATTGTGAGAAGATAGCCTTTGATGGATTGTAAAGATTTCCTTCATTTGAAACTTTTTCTTGGATCTAAATCTACAATTGAAGTTTATTACATCTCCATGAAGTAATATATAAGTTCTCGCAAGAGAATGGTTTAACCCTTCACACTCGATTTCTCTTATCTTCATGTTTCTTATGTCCAACTAACCAGCACCAAAATCTGTGAGAAACAACAATATATGTTTTAATAATACGAGTGTTCTAGTAGACGACATAAATGACCCATAAATCATCTGATTCTTAGTGAAAACAGTGAGTTTCCCGTTTAGATCTGCCGCCAATATGTACCTAAACGGACCCAAATGATGAACTTCCAATAAAGCCACATGATCAAAAGGTTGGGTTTGAAGGAGAACGTAGTATAAGGTGAGAAGTGGAAACAAAGGATAAAGAAGCCATTAGAGAGGATGAGAAAGAATGAAAATTGTCTGGTCAGAGAAAGAGAAAGTAATCATAAGGTTGGGTTTGAAAACCCTAAATCGATGTGAGTAAAAAAAACTAAAGTAAAATTGTAAAAAGATTTTAGGTTAAAAATTTGAGTAGAATGTGATGAGGGTAAAATTGGAATAATGAAAAATTATTAGCTCGCATGTTAAATAAACTAACAGAACTGTTAAGAGGAATAACAAAAATTAGAAAAACTGTGATATTAAATTATTTAGGATTTAAAATAACAACGAATAAAAGTGTGTGAATTAATATAGCAACGAAATAAATCCGTGTATTAAATGGATAAAAGTTACAGAGTTTGTGCATTTAAAAGATTTTTCCCATTTTTTTACTCAGTTATTCTTATCCACAAATTATAATTTTTTTGCATCATTGTAGCCTTGTGTTACACCCACAATGAATGCAACTCTCACCAGGACAGTTACTATGGATGAAATATACTTGGGCTTAACACCAGATGGGAGATGACAACGTATCTGGGCTAGATGGCTTCACAGCTGGCTTCTACAAGTATCACTGGCCAGTTATAAAGNGAGTATATTCAAGCTTTCTTTCAGTAAAATACCCTACCACATGATATTAACCAGACATACCTTTCTCTGATTCCAAAAGTTCCAAATCCCCAAGAACCAAAAGACTATAGATATATTAGTCTCACTTATGTTGCCTATAAGTTAATATCAAAGATCCTAGCCAATAGACTAAAGCCTTTTCTGCACAAAATAATATCCACAAATCAATATGCCTCTATACCTAAGAGGAAAATAACATATAACAAGTTGATAGCTCATGAGCTTCTTCACTCATTAACCACTAGAAAACGTAAAACTCCCTGAATAGCCCTGAAGTTGGATATTACAAAAGAATTTGATAAAGTCCAATGCTCTTTCCTTATGTTTATGCTTCATAAACTAGGATTTAGTGAAACCTGGTGCAACTGGATTTATCATTGTGTATCCTCTCCCACCTTTTCCATTTTAATAAATTGTATACCATATGGCCACATCAAACCGTCCAATGGTCTCAGGCAAGGAGATGCAATCTCCCCATACTTATATTTAATTGTTTATGAAGGACTTTCCTATCTTTTGCAAGATTTGGTTAAAAGAAAACTGATGAATGGATTAAAAGCCAGCCGTAGTGGATCTGAAGTTTCACACTTACTGTTTTCGGATGACTACTTGATCTTTTCAAGAGTAGATGAGAGGGATTGTAGACAACTCAAAGACATGCTTCACCTCTATGGCCGTCTCTCAGGTAAGATTGTGAATTTTCACAAATCATTAGTCATTTTTAGTAAACAGTGTCCTATGGGGATAAAACATATGGTGCATCATCTTATTCAAGTAAATAGTATTGGAGGTTTTGGAAAATAGTTGAGAATGCCAGAGATAGTGGAGAGAAATATAAATGAAGTATTCTCTTCTATTATTCAAAGACTCAAACTGTAAATTAGTAATTGGTCTACGAAGTTTTTATCTGGAGCAGGGAAAGAAACTTTACTAAAGAGTGTTGTTCAAGCTATCCTTGCTTATCTAATGTCATGTTATATTCTGCCAGTTACATTGCTCCAAAAAATTACACAACTGATTAGAAATTTTTAGTGGAGCTCATGTGTAGAAAATATCAAGATAAATTGGATATCATGGAACAAACTTACAAAGAGTAAAGTTGATGGAGGGCTTGGATTTAAAGATTTGTTAGCTTTTAACTTGGCTCTGGTGGCAAAGCAAGGTTAGAGGATGCTTTCTGATCCTGACTCCCTCCTAACTCAAGTATTTCAATCAAAATATTTTCCAAAAGTTTTAATATTGGACTCTGAGCTAAGTACTAGAGCTAGTTATACATGGAGGAGTATCCACAAAGGTATTCAGTTTCTGAAACATAGCATATTATGGGTATTGGGCAATGGGGATATGATTATAGTGTGGAAAGATAGATGGTTGCCAAGGGATACCTATTCCCCTGTCATTCCTTCCAACTCCAGTCTTAGTAATGAGGCAACAGTTAAGAACCTGGTAGCCCCAAATGGCCTTTGGTGTCCTCAAGAGTTAGTAGCTCATTTACATCATGATGATGCAAATATATTGTCCAATATGAGGCCATCAGTTGTGGGTAATGGATAGACCGATTTGGCATTTCTCAAGTTCAGGAGATTATAATGTTAAGACAGGATATCATGTGGCATTGAGAACAAGTGCCAATGTTCCTATCCCTTTCAATGTGATTTATGTATCTAAGGATATATGGAAACTTCAAATCCAGTCTAAATTTCAACACTTTCTCTGGAAACTCTTGCATAAAGGCTTGGCAGTAGGCACAAAGATTCAGAAAAGGAATATCAGTTTAAGTCCTACCTACCAGTTATGTGGTGACGAATCAGAGAGCATTACACATTTGTTATTTACATGTAGAGTAGCCAAGGAAATTTGAAAATTGCCTCTCTTGTAAGTAGTCCAGGAACCACTCTCAATGATGATCATGTTCATAATCTTCAACAGGTTGTAGGATACACATCTTCATCTACTGCGTCATCTCAGGAATTCTCTGCTTATATTCTATGGAGGTTATGGAAGGCCCAAAATGATCTGATTTTTAATGGTATTAAAAGGAGTATACCAGAGATAGTTAACAAGGCAATCACAGATTTCCATCAATGGAAAGAAATAGTTCCAGTAACACCGCCTAATTACCTACAAGGGAATGTTCCTCCATCGGATCCTTATAACCATTATACAACACTAACTTCACCTGATTGTTTGGTTTTCTCTACAAATGCATCATAGGTGTTAACTCAAGAGCCAATTGGTACCGCTTGGATGCTGGAAAAAGCAGGTAATCTGGTGGCTTATGGCTTTTTTTCAGAACCTCCTGTTGCTTCTCCTTTTGAAGCAGAGACCATATATCTCCGACAAGGTCTTGTGCACATGAACATACTAGGCTTTTCAACATTCAAAGTCAGAAATGACTGCAAGCGACTTATTAATCTTCTCCAGCAGCATTACAAGAGCCAACTTCAGAACATCATCTACCAAAAGAAATCATATATAATATTGAATGATATTTTGTCACTAGCTATGTATTCTAATGTCTCTGCTTTTGAATTTCTTCATCGAGAACATTTAATAATGGTGGATAACCTTGCTGTTAATGCCAGAAGGCATCATTTGAATTTTGTTGTAAAACTTTTGGTTTAGATATTAATATAGATATGGTGAAAAAAAAAAAATTTTCTTTTTTGTATTCATGTAATTTTTTTTTCTCCATACTTATTATTCTTCTAGATCCTCCTAGGTGCACATACATATAGAGATATAGACTTGGCGTAATATTTTATAAATTAACAAAAAAAATGGAAGTATAATATTTTGGTACAAATATTATTCGGAGCTTGAAGATTTTCTAAGACTTTAAGTTATAGTTCTTTTAGTATAAAGAGGTTTAAGCGTTTTGTGTCGATTAATACTTGGACTTGGGTGAGAAATTTTGTTCTGAAGCATTCAATTTTGTAGAACACTTTATGTTCTTAAAAAATCAACTTAATCTTTATTAATGAATGAAATCTTCTTTTTATAGAGGTTCAAATAAAAAACCTAAATCAAATAAAGAATAAGAAAATATCTTTAAAGATAACACCAGATCTAAAAATAAGAAAATCTAACATAAAGACAAAACAATAATGTTTATATTCAATACTCCCCCTCAAGTTGGAGGGTGAATATTTCGAACGCTCAACTTGAACAAAATGTCTTCAAACTGAACTCTTCCTAAGGCTTTTGTGAGGATGTCAACTAGTTGTGTTGTTGTACGAACATGATGAGTCGAAATAATCTTGTCACGAACGCATCATGAACCGCATTACGAACTACATGACAGTCCGACTCAATAGATGTGGTGCGTTCATGAAAACGGGATTTGTGGTTATGCGAATTGCCGCCTTACTGTCGTAGAAAAAACAAGCCGGAAAGTCTTGGAAAATACTGAGACCACTCAACATGTTACGCAACCATTTGATCTCTAGTAGCGCAACAGACATAGCACGATATTCAGCTTCAGTAGAAGAATAAGAGATGGTCCATTGTTTCTTTTTCTTCCAAGAAATTGGTGAACCGCCCAGTAATACTACAAATGCACTGAGAGAGCGATGTGTCAAAGGACAAGACGCCCAATCAGAATCACAATAAACCATGAGTGTAGGTCAGAGTCCAAGCTTAAAAGAATACCTTGACCAGATGATCCTTTCAAGAAGAAAAAAAAGGGAAGCAGTTTAGTGAGTTTCACGCAGACTCTGCATAAAATGAGACAGAACGTGAACAGAATAGCTGAGTTCTGGACGAGTGTGAGTGAGATATATAAGGCGTCCAATCAAGCGCCTATATTGTTGTGGATCCTCCATAAGAGGCCCATCATCTAAAGCAAGCTGGTCTTCAATTCCAAAGGCGTCGCGCCTGGTTTGGATCCAAGAAAGCCCGAGTCAGTAATAATATCAAGGGCATACTTACGTTGAGTAAGGTAGAATCCATGAGAACCGCAACTGACTTCATTACCTAAGAAATACTTGAGAAAACCCAATTCTTTCATAGCAAAGTAGCGACCAAGGTAGGCTTTGAAGCTTGTCAAGACATCATCATTATTACCTCATATTAACAAATCATCAACATATACCAACACTCTTAACTCGACGTCATCTTTAAAGAAAGAAAATAGTGAGTACTCTTCATATGATTTGACAAACTCATAACGCATAAGAGCATCAGAGAATTTCTTAAACAAACAACAATGTGCCTGTTAAGTCCATACAGAGAATTTCACAGTTGATATACCTTAGTAGGCTGTGTATGCCAAAAACCTAGTGCAAGTTTCATGTAAACGTCCTCATCAAGATCACCATTAAGAAAGGCATTATGAGTATCAATCTGAAACACCTTCCAATTCTTAGTTGCGACAATACAAAGAAGAGTATGAGCAGTTGTCATCGTTACAATGGGCAAACATCTCATTGTAGTCTTCTCCTTTGATTTGATTGTTGCCTTGAATGACAAGGCGCGCTTTATGTCTTTTCGATAGAACCATCAGTATTGTATTTGATCTTGGAAATCCATTGACTTCCAATCGCATTTTTGTTGGATGGAAGGTCAACAAGATTCTAAGTCTGGTTAGTTTCAAGCGCCTCAATCTCTTTAGACATTGTCTCACACCAAACCTAAAACTCAGCGGCCTCATTATAATGTTTAGGCTCAACAGATGTAACAAGATTAGCAAGAAACACCTGGTGTTTTTGAATAAAGCGATCATCGGAGATATAATGTTGTAGCGGATAAAAAGATGTACCTTGGACCGCTGAAGAATCAGATGTGGAGTCGTGTGATGGGTGATAGGGTGTAGTTATTATTGTGTAGTAGGTGACAAAGTCACGTAAATGAATAGATTGACTGCGATCCCGAGTGCTATGAAGCAACAGTGGATGAGATGGAGGTGAGATCGAATCAGGTGAAGAAGGAGCCGAGTCAGACGATAAAGGTAAAGCAAGTGAGCTCAAAACCTGAAGCTCGACTTGAGCTGAGCTCCCCTTATCGTCAATAGTCGGGAGATATAAGATGTCATCCTCATGAATAGGTGTAACTGAAGCAACTTGTTTTGGTGCGGCAGGAGGGGTTGAATATGGAAAGATGGTTTTGTGAAACATAACATCACGAGAGACAAAAATATCTTCAGTCTCAAGATCTAAGACTTTCCAGCCTTTCTTCCCAAAAGGATACCCCAAAAAGATGCAGTGATGACCATGTTCATCAAATTTATCTTTAGTTCATGAATTATGATGAAAATAATATTCACAACAAAAAAATCAAAGTTGATCATAAGACGGAGGCTCATTATACAACATCTCAATTGAGGATTTACCATGATGAAGAGCTGAAGGAGTTCGATTGATCACATAAGCAGCCTGTAGGATTGATTCGCCCCAAAATTTCGTAGGTAGATAAGCTTGAAAGAGTAGTGCACGTGCGACATTAAGAATGTGACGATGTTTCTTTTCAACTCGTTCTGTTGAGGTGTACAGTCCCTTGTTCTTTGATGTACAGTCCCTTGTTCTTTAAAATAAGAAGAAAGACACATAAACTATGTTCCATTATCAGTTCGAATAGTTTTGATGCTTTTACCAAATTGGAGTTAAGTATAAGCAAAGATTTCACGCACCAAGTGACCCATTTTGGTTTTAGATAGCATCAAAAAACGTCCAAACTACTCTTGAATAATCATCGACTATAGTTAAAAAATAAATTGTGCCTATAGTAGAAGGTATTTTATAAGGACCCTAAACATCATAATGAATTAAAGAAAGTCTTTCTTTTCTTTTATTAGAGCTATCAGGAAAAGAATCTATAGTCTGCTTAGCTAGAAAACAACATCACAAGAATGAGAAATAGAAACACCATCAAATAAAGGTAAAGATGAAAGCACAAAAAAACGATGGGTGCCCTTGCCTTTGATGCCATAAAATCGAATATGGAGAAGCTTGAGCTTTTTGAATTCGAGCCGACATGACATCTGTAAAGTACTACACCCATCACGTTCTTCACCGGCTCGAATCAGAATCCTCGTTGAACAGTCCTGAAAATAGCACAAAGTATCAGGAAAAAAACACAAAACAATTGAGTTATCGCAGTAATTTGGAAACTGAAACTAATGTGAAATTCAGGCGAGGAACATATAAAACGTTAGTCAAGGTGTCTTTTGTCGATAAAACAAGAGTTCCTCGACTAAACGATAAAGTGGTGCCTCCGTCAGGGACACCGATAGAACATGATGGAGTGACCTTAAGTTGTATATTTAATAATATATTACCCGTCATGTGGTGTGAGGCGCCTGTATCAAGAATAATATCACCATAAATCTTCTTATCGGACATTTTATCAGAATTAGTTGTCTTTTCAGCAAATAGTTTTTACAAGGCGTTCCATTGTTCTTGTGTGAATTCTAGGAAGTTAGTAGGGTTAGAACTTGTTTCATGTGCCATGGTGATTTTCCCATGACCATAACCTGAGCTAGGCATACCTCGCCCACCTCGTCCACGTGAGCTTCGACCGCTTCTTTCATTCATCCAATCAGGGTAGCCGTTGAGCACCCAAAATTGATATTTTTCAAGTCCTTTCTTACCGCAATGGGCACAAACTACGTTTTGAACTTTGACTCGTCCAAGCGGTTTTTGTTAAAAAAAATCGACTATGTCTTGTTGTTCTTGTCCACGAGACGTCGTAATTCGCCATTCTTCTCTAATGATCTTCGAATAAATCTTGCCAAGGCTAGGGAAAGAATCAATAGATATGATTGTAGCGCACAAAATTCAAAGCGAGAATCATCAAGGCCTAAGACAAACTGATGTATTTTTTTTTCCTCTCTTTGTTTTGCGAATGTTTTTGATGCACTGCAAAAGCACTTGACTATTGGTTGAAATAGTTGTAACTCTTCCCATACTCAAGCACTGTTTGTCCATTTTGTTTGCATGCATCTAGTTGTGCTTTTACTTGATGAATACGAACAGTATTTGCAATTGAAAAACGTTCTTTAAGTTCGCTCCACAATTGATGTGCGTCAGTGATGTAGGTTACAGTAGATCGAACCTTTGCTTCAATGGAAGAACGAAGCCACCAAACTATCACAGAATTACATACGATTCAGTTTTCATATTTTGGCTCTCCATCTTCAGGTTTTTGTAGGGTTCCATCGACAAACCCTATTTTCTTTTGGCTTGTAAGAAATTGAACATCTCACAAGCCCATTCATTGTAGTTTTTTCCTATGATCTGTACTAATGTTACGAGAGCTCCAGGATTATCATAAGAATAAAGAGTGTACTGATACACTTGTTTGGCCGTCGGTTTGGTCGTTGCACTGGTACTCGAGATATCGATCTATTTTAAGAGTTTATGCGGTTTTAGCTCTGTTACCATGTAGAACTATTTATGTTCATAACAAATAACAGGACCAACTAGTTTACAATAATTCATAAGACAAACAATAAGATACACAATCCGTGATACAAGTTAACAACTAGTCACAACAACAATTTGTGACATATATGTCATTGCAATAATCCGTGAAACAAACAACAAGACAAACTAGTTTTGGCACATAACTTTGCCTACCAAAAACTGTCATTAGGCCTACCACAAACCACTGTCACTTGTCCTTCTCCTTCACTCTCCTTGTCCCTTTAGTCTCCTTGTACTTGTAAACAATAAGACATTATGGTTCAAAACAGACTCTGACTAAGCTTAAAAAATAGACTCAAACTCAAGCTTAAAAAACAGACTCAACCTCATAAAAAACAGACTCAACCATATAAAAAAGACTCACTTACACATAATTCATAGCATGTCATTGATTAGCTTGGCTTTAAGAACCATTTCCATCTCAGTTAGTGGTTCTTGTTTGGAAATTAGACTTTCAAGAAATCTAACTTTAGACACTCTCTCTTTCATTTGTAAGTCATTCTCTTTAATAAGCCACATCTTCTGAAATTTTACTAGTGATTTTGTCCCACTCTCTGTCTCACATTGCTTACCTTTTCTCTTAGCCGCCTTCACACCCTCAAGTCGAGACTAAAATTCATCAAACTCAGACACAATGTTTGAATTGTAAGAATGATCACCAATGTTTCTTCTCTTTGAGTTACTATCACCTTTTACAGTTGATGCGCACCACTTTTGATCATTCCTAAGCTTAATCCACGCATTTTCTAGGTTGAGTTTGATCTTGTGATCAGGAAGAAGATGTCATAGGCTAGCTTGAGAAGGTCATTCTCATTTTTCCCACTGCTTTGTTGTCTCTTAGCAGCTGCATAACAGCCTACAAACTTGCAGACTTGATCATTAATCTTCTGCCACCTTTGCTTGCGATTTATTGGATCCCTCTTTTGATACCCATCAAGTTTTGGTGATGCATTGAAGTTTGCACCAATCCTCTTCCAGAAAGCAGTGTGCTTCTGCTCATTTCCAACAGCAGCGTCCTTACATGTGTTTAATCAGACACTACACAGGATGATATCCTCTGTTAGCATCCACTTTCTCCTCTCTATACGCTCTGGAATCTCTTCCCCTATTTCCTCACTAATTTGGGTAAATTGTGGGACTTGAGATGGTCCAAGTCCCAAGTAGGGGTTAAAGAAAATGAAGGGTTAAAGGTTTCTTGTTGGCTATTCAAAAAGTCCACGAAATTAGTTCCTGAATCCATTGCTAAAATGTTTTGACTGTGTGTGTGTGTATCAAACACTTACAACTAATCTATTACTTCACAAAACAAACTCATAAACTCTTAAACTCAATTACTTACTAACTATTACTTCACCAAACAACCTCATAAACTCAACAACAGTTTTAACACTTACAAAAACAAACAACAGTCTTTAGATGTTACCTTTATTGAAACTCCTAAGGAAAGTCCATGATTTAGTTTAGCTCCTCTTGATTTAGTATTTGATGCTTTCTTGTTCATCACTGTATATAATTAGACACAAAAACAAAAAACATAGTCAGACACAACAACAACAAAAACACAAATCCTAATCGAGTATCCAAATTTGCAAAACCATACACAAAACATCAAAAACACAAAAGACAAGATGCTCAGATGTTAACATTGACATAAACACATAATCTGAATCTCTGAGGTGCAGCTAAATTTTCTGTAGAGGTTTACTCAGATAGATTTGTCCAAAACTAATATTGTAAATTGTCTGCAGAAAAATGGTTCATCAGAGTTGCAGCTAAAAATGATACCAACCCCCAATTTTCCTACTACCAAAACTCATTTGAACATTCAAAACCACTGATATACACCTTGAGGAAACAAAAAGTAAAAAAAAAAAAAGAATACAAAAATGATACTGAGACATCAATGAGATCAACTACTCAAGAATTGAACACCCTAATTGCAGTAGGATTTTACAACTACACGAGAAGTGTAAATGATACACTTAGGTTTTAACCCAAATACATTCATTGCAAGTGCACAGCAAGCGCGGTCGTATAAGAGGGATAAAATCCACAGAGACCAAATTGTACGACACTCAGTTAAACGTTCGATTCTAGCTAAGACAGTAATAAGAAAGGTGTTCAATTTTGAAATGATTATAAATTAAAAAAAAGTAAATTAAAACGGTTGTAAGAAATTAAAGAAAGCGCTAGACATTATGGAATTTTACAGGTTATCAGGTTTGAAGTTCAGCTTGACATGCAAGATTTTATAATGAAAACAGTTCTCAACTCAAAAGACAATAATAGATTAATCTACTCCCGAAGTATTAGATACCTATAATCGAATTACTAAAGACAAACTCCCGCCGTATTTAGATAATTCAATCATGCATTGATTACAGATTCGATGTATTCATAAGCATCAAAGAGACACTTATACATCTAGACTAGGTCATGATTCTAAACCAAATTCTTTTGTATTTATTAACCTAATATCATGAACTAGGTGATCAGGCTAATTCAATCATTGATAACAAATATAGAATAAGAACCTAACAATTCAAATCCACTATATCAAACCCTAACTATCAAACCTGGTTTCCCTAGGAAACCCTAAAACCTAACAAGGTGACTACTGAGACATAATTAAGCAATCAACAATCATCATTAAAGAAGAACACATAATTAAAAGTCGAATTGCATTGAAAATAAAAGACAGAGTTCATAAATATTCTCCAAATACAGGGTTGAAATCTCTTCTCTCTATAAAGCTCTCAATTCTAAAAGTTAATTAATTGTGTCTCTAAAATAAAAACAGCCAAAAGGCTTTTATATCCTAAAATAAAATAAGAAAAACTTAATCTAATAAGGAAAACTTTTGATAGGTCTTGAAGACGCATGCGTCTTTTTGGTTATTTCCAAACTGGTTCGAGCAAGGGGATCGATCGATCCATCGTTCTGTTTCTTCCAAGATCGATTGATCCAAAGGGAGATCGATCGATCTGTTTTTACGTATGTTTCCAGCAGCTTGGATCGATCGTTCTATCTTCATATGCTTCTATGGTTGATCACTCTTCAGTTTAGATTGATCCGACCATCTTCGTTTGTCCATTTGCACATGAATTTTTCTTAATTCCATCCTTTTTGTTCCAGAACGTCTCAAACACCTAAAATCCTGAAAACACACCAAAAACATGAGGAAAATACTCGAATGATGCCAAATAGCAAGTATAAATACTCACTATAAGAGATCAAACCCAAGTGATATCAGTAAACCCTAATTGCAAAAAACTACACAAGCTCAAACTAAAACACTTAAAACCACCACAAAACAATATAAATCCACACAATAATTTTGTTTTCCTATAGAAATGTTATACAACAACAGCAAAATAGAGCAATTATCTTAAACAACCTCGGCAAAATCAGACTCACTTACAAGGATTGTGCTGTGATTCAGGTCGGATCTCAATATCAGCAGATTCATCAATGATATCTTGCATAGTATTATGAATAAACTCATCGAACAAATTGAGCATTTGACGAACAAGACCTTTATCTTTAAAGTAAGCAGATATAACAGCTTATGTGTCCTCCTGAGTAATTTCCTCATCATCATCATCTTCCATATAAGGTGGATATTGTTCGTATTCGTTATACTCCATTGTTGGTTTATGTCTTAACTTGCAGCTGGACCTAAAGCCCTTGTATTTTGCTCATAAGAAGACCAGCCCATCGAAGCTTAAAGAGAAGATAAAAGTTGCTAGTTTTATCAGAGGGTTCTATTTCAAGTTTGAAGAAAAAAGACAATTTTATCTTCTTCTCTTCTACAGATAAAATGGCGTCATCAG
This sequence comes from Iberis pinnata, assembly GCA_900406425.1. Lineage (NCBI taxonomy): Eukaryota > Viridiplantae > Streptophyta > Magnoliopsida > Brassicales > Brassicaceae > Iberis > Iberis pinnata. Next base: position 19,388 of record OVBE01005949.1, read on the forward strand.
AAACAAAAAAAAGAGCAGTGAGACAAATTACAGTCTCTGAAGCCTCTCCAATTGAGCCGCCAAGCTACCTCAACAGCTAGATCATTAATTTCACCTTGAAACTCATCACTGGTTCATATTGAAGTACGCTTATGTCAGGTTTGTGATTTACTTCATCCTTTGCTATGTTTACTTTGTATAAGTAAGAGTTAGTGTGCAATTGTATGTGACGGAGTTAGAGGAACTAGTTGAAAGTGTGTGTAAGCTGTAAGAACCCAAATAGCTCAAGTCTTGAGCAAGATCTTAGTGGATTTCTGAGGTCATTCTCGGCGAGACGTAGCATTCCAAGTTTATGGGCGTGAACTCGTTAATTCTCTTGTGTCATTTTCTTATTTCTTAAACAAACACACGATTGAAACAAGTAGAGAGAAATCAGTTAGTTACTTTTTTTTACAAAGTTGTTATGAAGGATTACAAAGTGTCAAAAGGTTTCCCTCTTCAGTCTGTTCTAACTCTCACAAATTGGTATCAGAGCTCCATGTTGCATTTTGGAGCAAAGAGAAACCTCAATAGATGTCTATTGGGTGGACTGAGGTTTAGAAGTCTGATGGAGGAGGAGATTATATCTTGTGGAAGGAAAAGCTTCTTGCACACATGGAGATATTGGGTCTTCAACAAGGTTTAGAAGAAGCTATTGAGACACCAGAAGGAGAAGAGTCTACTGCAGTGACTCATGAAGGTGAAACATCAGGACTTGGTGCTACTGTCAAGACACCAGAAGATAAAGATCTAAAAGAAAAAGGGGGTAAAGCTAGATCGACCATCATTCTAAGTGTTGGTAACTGATATGATCCTGGATCAACTCTGATTAAAGGCTTGATGAATTTTGACTATGATGCAATGAATGGACAACAACTTGGGCTCTAAGTTTCGGATGACTTTGGATGCAAGGAGGATTCGATGGACTTGATGAGATGAAAAGGATGTTACGATGATTATAAAGGGCCGAGACTTATGATGGTTTAGACTGATGGAGACTTGATCCAAATGTGATGATGAATTGATGTTGAATTGTCGAACTTGAAGGATGAATGGATGGATGTTTTTGTTTGGTGATTTCGAAGAAAAGAGATGGAAAAGAAAGAGAGAATTTGATTGTCTTATGAAATAGACAATCAAACAAGTGTAGGCTTTTCTGAATCTATCACAAATGTAGAATTGTCGGGATTCTAAATCCAATGAGCAAAGACTTATCAACTGTTCCAAGAACAAACCTAAATTTTGACTAAACTTTGCTAAAGAGAAAACAATGAGTTCGAAATACTTAAATAGGCACATGAGCCTAGGGATTTTCTAACATATCCCAATCTT
>OVBE01005950.1:0-20735 GCA_900406425.1 Iberis pinnata
AACTCATTTGGTGAGAAAGGCCTTGATAAATCTTGAATTGGCCCAATAGACCAATTTATGCGCATTGTCAACTAGGCCTGGCCCAATGGCCTGGCCCGATGGCCCGATGGCCAGATTGTCTTGATGATCCATCTTGGCCAAGTCTTCCCAAAACTTGTCTCTTCTTATTTCTTGATTGTTTTTCCTCTAGTCTCAATATGGAGTTCTTGATGCTATTGGACTTCTTGGTGTTGTTGAAGTAGCAGAGGTTGATGAATGGTTCGTTGGCTAGCTGACCCACGGCTCTCTCTTTCAGAGTGGTGTTGCTTCCTCCTCTGATTTTTTTCCGGATCTGCATAGCAGTGACGGTGAGGTTGTTGAACTCGTGACTGCCTTGGACTGTTGGTGATTGACTTGCTTCTCTCTAAGTGTTTGGGGGATTCTTTTTTCCTCGAGGATGTGGCCTTGTTGAGCTTCAATGTGAGTTTCTTAATCTGAGAGATCATCTCCTTGAACTTTCTGGTGATGTAGCTGTCTTGGAACTTGTTCCATTTCTGAAGTTTGCCTATGTTTTTATGAGTTGTTGCCAAGCTCTTTCCTTTTCTGGTTGTTGTCCCTTCTTCGAAATGGTAACAGTCAGGTTCAATTAGTTCCTGATCAACTAGAGCCTCTGTTCCTTCAATGTTTGCTTCTTCAGCTATTTCCTCTCTTTCCTCATGCTGGTAAGATATTAGAACTTCCTTGTTGGGTTGGAAGCCTATGTTGTTCCCTTTCCTTATTGTTGTGAACTTCTCATTGGGGAGTAACATGAGTTCAGCTCCAAAACTTGGGTGAATGAAGAAATACTTCTTTTTAATGATTTTTCCGTCAAAGAAATGAGAATTCTTCAAATAATTCAGGTCAATCAACTTTGCTGGTTGACCTCTGCCTTCTAGAGGAACGTTGCAGGCTCTCAGAATAGGTGTAACAATTCCCCCCCAACTTTCAAGGTTCCATATACTCCTTTCTTAGAGTTCAACGTAGCCCAGTCTCTGTACCACATCAATTGGTTTAGTAAGATCCAGGATAGGCTAGAGTTAGCTCTATCTCCTTGCATTGGACGACCGTTAGTTGTGCATTGCAATGTGGGCTTCAAGGCTGTAGCCATCATCCCCATCTCTCTTTCAGTAATGTGTCTAGTCATCTCCCTTGCAAATATAGTATTAGCAATCGCCTTTTGGAAATACCGCAAGACCGGGTTTCTTATTCCTGAGCAATTTGATTTTCCTGGACCGTAAGTTTCAACCCCTATTGTCGTCCACAATGTCGACAACTCCTCTTTTGCATACTCAGGAAGGTTATCAATGTTCCCATCATCTGAGAACCCGTAGAGGTGGTTCAAATCTACCACAGAGAGTTCATACCCTTGTTCCCGCACTAAGAATGTGATATACCCAAGCATATCGTCATCATCGAAGTGTAGTTGGACCGTTGCAAGGAAGTGGCGGGTTTCTTCCTTGTACTCGTCATTGTGATTTGTCATGAGCTTCTCTAGGCTTGTTGTCTTGAAGAAATAAGACATATCCTTCGTTATCCCTAAAGCGCCCATCGTTGGCTTATAGGGGAACCGAGTTTCTTTGAACCTTCGTGAGAGGAGGGCTTCTAGGAGGGGAGTTTCAGAACTTTCCTCAACTTCCATTCGGGAAGTTCCCTCTTGTATTATTGAACCCGCGAACTCGGCATAATACTCATTAATCTCGGCGCTCACCTCGTCACCCACTTGATATGTAGGATCCTCACTACTGTTCTCATCCTCCATAGCGATTTGTTTTCCCAACTGATGTTCGATCGTCTTTGGGAGCGTTCGAGCTCTGCTCGTTCTCTCTCTCTCTTTCTTGTTCTGCTTGTTCAATAAGAAAAGTGTGGCGCTCTTGGATCTCTCTCTGTTCTCTTGATCGTTGCAATTGTTCAACAATCTCAACTCCGCGAAGCTGTCGTTCTGAGAGAATTCGAGCATGTGGTGAAAACTCTGTTTAGATTTCATGTTCTTCTTCTCTAGCTCTGAAGAGTGCTCGCTCCTTACACTGCCTCCTTAAGATTCTCTCACATGATGGTTGAGACATCTTTCCTGAAAAGACAATATAGAAGCTAAGATTCATGAGTATAGTTCAAAGGGCTTAGGGAGTGCAACAAGTGCTAAATGTGCATTCTCAAAAATAAATTGGGTACATAAGTTACTCAAACAATCAATAAGTTAAATCCTTAGTTGAGTCGCTTCTTCTTCACCCTTAGTTCAAATCGATTTTTACAATTTAAAATTGGTTAAAAAAACGTTTTCAGTCATGGAAGAACGAAACTATTTTTTGCAAAACTTAAGTTGAAACCGATAAGAAAGTTTTAAAGATTAATTTCGAAAAAGAGAAGGAGTGAAACCGATTTTTTGCAAGTGTTTAGAGCTTGTTGAGAAATCCTTGTGAGAGAAATGCTACTTGTTGATATGCCTTATAGAAACCAAAAGAGTTGTTAGAGAAAATTGTTGTGAAGTAGATGAGAGAAGGAGTGAGAGATACTCCCTTATTATAGGGGTGTGGTGCGATTTTGGAGGAGGTAGTGGTGAGTGGAAGGTTGTGGTGGAGGAGTAAAGATGGTGCATGTGGAGGAGGATTAAAGAGGGGAAATTGGTGTGATGGGGGTGTGGGTGTGTAAGAGAAGTGATGGAGGTGGTCTTTTGTCCATGGGGTAAAGGAAGTTTGTGGGCAAGTGGGCAATAGAAGTGATCCTTTGTAAGAGAAGTAATGGAGGTGATCTTTTGTCCAGCATCTGTGGTGTTCAGGTTATCTCTGTCAGCGTTGTCTGCCATTTGTAAGTCCAACCTTCTCAGGTGTTCTGCACGTCCGTGTTCACGTCTTGCTCGAGAGTGTTCTCGTTCAAGAGCTCTGATGTCTTCAACGAGGGGATTTAAGTTAGTTGGTCCTCTGCTTCTCAGGTTCATACACTACTAAGCAGGTACCTGAAAAAAAGCAAACAAAGGTAGACAAGTAAGTAAAGATGTAAAAGAAGCTTGATCTCAAAAGATCCAAAATCCATAATGTAGTAAACAACTCCCAAATGGCAACGGCGCCAAATTGATAGTAGGATTTTTTGGTCCTAAAGGGTATCAATTACCCATCATTGTAGTATCAATGGGTTATCAATCCAAATGGGAGTGCACTAACAATCAAGATGCAATGGATGTTTCAAAGTCAAGCTAAACAATAAAAAGGGGTGGTTTACTAACAGGTCCTAAGGGCAGTGAACATGCTGGAAGTGAAGTGCATTCACAGAAAAAGAAACATATAAGACTAAGATGCAAAAACAGAGTAAAAGCAGAGAGAGTGAAAGATGTAAACAAATGTGAAGCAGTTCTTGAGGACTAAGGGTAATCAACCAGAGATCCGTCCAATCTACCTAAGCACCTAACATACCTGAAAACAATGATTTATCCCTAGACGATAGATTCATATGCAACCAAGTCCAATCCCTTGAAAAATGGAATCAAGCAAAGCAATCACCAGACCTAACTTCTATTAACGGTACACTACTAAGCAGGCATGAAGGATCAACCTACCAAAGCCAAAAAGCCTCCTAAAACTCTAACCTATTAGGCTGAGATGAATATCATAAGCATCTAAGCGTCAGGAAAGGATTAGCTAATCTCTGAAATCACCTAGTTCCGGATATCTTCAATGAATCACGGTCAAGTGTTGAAGAGCCTAAAGGTGGGTTTCAACGGGTCAAGAAGAATACAATCAGCATTACGTGGAGGTGAAACAGAACGGATATATAACAAAAAACCTTAAGTGCTAAGGTAAGATCAGGACATCACCCTTAGTCTACCCCATCCTCAGGAACTTCAGGAACTACTCACTACTCATGGAAGTAAAAACAGAGAAAACAGAAATCATAACTTCAAAGCTAAACATGCAGATCTAAGGTTAAACAGATGAAGAACAGTAAGAACAACAAGAACACAAACCCATAAACTAAAAACAACAATGAAATAGTAAAAACAAAGATGAAGAACAAACTAAAACAGAAGATTAAAAGCTTAAAACGTAAATCAATATGCACCAGATAAACAACAACCTAAAACTAAGCAAGAAAGTAAAGGAAAACCAAAAGATTAACTTGAAACTTAAAAGAAATCTGGTTTTTACACCAAGAACATGAAGAACAACAAAGGAAATGAAAAACATAAGACAAAACCTAAAAAGGAAACAAAAACATCCTTCTGCAAAAAGAGGCGAGTTAAGGCTTTTATATTGTTCAGAGAAAAGCCCTAAATCGCACTAAAGACAAAAGCTAATCATTGGCTCGGATCTTGGGTCAGGTCCACTTCGGAAATGAGTTGGTTGGGTCGGAGCGTGTTTAACTTCGAGTTGGTAAGTGCGTGATCGATCTAAGCTGGGGACGCTTGAATGGGTTCGATCCAGAAGCTGAGCTTGAGATTAATCCAGCTTGTTTGAGGCTTGAATGAGATCAATCTGGTTTGAGCGCGGGATCGATCCAGAAGCTTGGTCCGGGATCGATCTAGACATGTCCTGAGATCAATCTGGATCGATCCAAGAGTTGTGCTGGGATCGATCCAGATATGTGCTGGGATCGATCCAGGAGTAAGCTGCAGGTACGATCCAGATTTGTGCTGGAATCAATCCAGATAGGTGCTAGAATCGATCTTGATAGATGCTGGGATCGATCCAGATAGGTGATACAGGATCGATCCAGGATCGATGCAGGAGAGAGCTAAGATAGATCCAGGTAAGTGCTACGGTCGATCTAGATTAGTGCCAGTCCATTCCACGCTACGTGCTACTCCATTCTAGGTTGAGTGATGCTTTTCTGAATTCTCACCAATCCTTCCTGAAAACTCCTAAAAGTCCTCAAAAATCTCCAAAATGTGTGCATATGCGAATTCTAATGCAAAATTCCTAAAAATCATAAACTTCCTGAAATCAACTATAAATGTTATGTATGCATGCCTAATGACCTCAGAATTGCTGCAAAATGATATGTAAAAACCATGAAAATTCAGAGTCATCAAGGACCAAAAGTGAAAAATATAGAAAATATTCGTTCTTCTGCGGGTTTACGGATCGATCGATCTCCGTCGGGGTCGATCGATATCTTTTTAAAAATGCTCGATCGTTCAAAATCTCAAATAATCATGGAGCAAATGCACGATCGATCTCTATGGGATCGATCGTTCTTTAAACACAGTTGCCTTTCTTCGTACATAGTGCCCGATCGATCCTTGGTGGGATCGATCGATCTCTTCGTTCTGCCACTTAGCCAAATTCTTCTTATTTGCTCTGAAATGCATCTTTTTGCTCCAAATCGATCCGAACATCTAGTTACATGAAATATACGAAATTTGTAAGGAAAATGCTCGGAATGATGCAAAATAGCAGACATAAATGCCTACTATTATGCATCAAAACCGAGTAATATCAAGAGCCAACTTAAAATCATTAACAATCCAAAAGAGAGGAACTTTCACAAGCATATCAATTAACCAATGGGGTTCTAAATCAAACGCAGCAGTAAATCTAAGTCAGCATTCAATAAAAAAGGGTTTAAACTCACACTAGGCTAGTGATCATCACAAATTCTAGTCATGATTTCTTCAACTTGATTAGACTCATCTATATAAAAAATGAAAATTTTTGAAAAAGTTCATCAAAATGACAAAACATCCAAAAAAACAAAAAACATAGTTAGTAAATATATACGCCCCCCCCCCCCCCAANCCAAACATACTTCAAACCTTCCCGGTGTGAAGATAAATCAGAGAAAAAGAATAAATAAGAATGGAAATTTTTTTAACCTGAGTCTGGACCGATCAATCCAGTGTCGACCAATCAATCCAAGCGTTATGGAATTAGATGGATTGCTGGACAGATCGGTATGTTCCCTCTGAGCACAAGTCACAATATGCAGTATGAAATTCTTTAGACAAATGAACTCAAAACTAAAAATCTATACGTTAGTAAACAAGACTCAAAACCAAATTCAAGCAACTAAAATAATAAATATAAAACACCATATAGGGGGTTGCCTCCCACTCAACGTTTTTTTAAAGTCGTTAGCTTGACTGTGGAGCATAATGTGCTAATCATGAGAATCAAACCGCTGAGCCAATGCACCTTTAGTCCTTCTTCTGTCAGTACTTTAGAACATATGCACAAAGAAATACGTTGTTTCCCATGGAAAAAAGACATCAATCTCATCAAAGAAGCTGATTACATATGTAGCATATATCATGAGTTTCTCATTGATTACTAGAGGCTCGTGAGAATCAAATGCATTAGATGAAAAAATAAAATCAACTTCAAATTGAAACGAATTCAACACAAAGTAGTCAACTTCATCTCCATCAATCATGTAAAACACGTCATTCTCACTTCTAGAGGACATCTCAACTTTAGGAGTTTCTAAATCACTCAATATTTTATCAACATCAAGCACATCTCCTAGGTAAGATTTTTTAAGAAGTGGAAAAAATTCATCATGCATTGAAAATCTTAACTTGAGATCATAAATGTCATAACATATTTCATCATAACTCCAAGTAACTTTTTCAAACCTTATAGTATCTAGCCTCTAAGACTCACATATCAAATCATAACACTCATCAACAATCATGGGTGTATGCAAACTACAAGTTATATATTCACTGCTAAGCATGTGACATAATTTATAATCATGAAATTCGGAGTTAAACTCAATATACCTTCTAGTTTTCTTGGTTGAACCCAATATATTACCTCTTCAAGTCTATTATCTACCATTATCTCTTCAAATGCGAGATCTCTTCCCTCAAGTGTTGCTCGATGTGGATGAGTTCTTTTCGAAGACCCATAGCTAGAGCACTCCTTGGCAGTGTTTTGCATTCTTTTTCAAGATAATCCACTATACTTTTTGTTATGGGGTAAGCACACTCTCATCAAATGGTTCCTTCTCATATGACTCATCGTTAATGTTATTTTTGAATGTTTCCTCCTGCTCATGTAGCCAATCATTGTAATCCATGGTCATCACATATAAAATATATAATAAAAATAAAAAATAAGAAAAAGAAAGATCTTAGACTAACTCTAAAGAAAAATTAATAGGCACAATTGGTCTCTGGCAATGGCGCAAAATTGTTATATACTCAAGATTTAATTCATAAATCTACACTGTAGAGAATAGAGAAAATATCATAGAACATGGCCGAATTCCACAGAGACTAGAAAACACACTTTCAATTTTAAATGAAGCTAAGACAGTTTGAAGACATTGTTTTGTGAACAATCATGAAGAAAAGAGATAATTAAACGTTTTTAGATAAAATAAAAATGATATGCAATAGAGAATTTCACATGTAGTCAGCTTTAAAGCCTCATGTTAACATGCATGATTTTACATTGAAAATATTTCTCAACATGAAAGACAACAATATATAAATCTTCTCTCAAAGTATTAAACCCTATGTTCGCATTACTAAAGAAAAACTCTCACCGTATTTAGATATATAATCAAGCATTAAGTTCAGATTCAATAAGTTCATAAGCATTCAAGACAATACTCTCACAAGCAAGTATACTTATTCATCTAGACTATATCAGACCTTTAAACCAATTGTTTTTGCGTGTATCAACCTAATATTAATGAACTAGATGGCCAATCTAATTCAAGCATTAAGACAAGTCTACACTAAGAATATAACAAATTCAATCATTTATGTTAAACCCTAACAATTCAATCTAATTCAAGCATTAAGAACAAGACAACAATATATAAATCTCCTCTCCAAGTATTAAACCCTATGTTTGCATTAGTAAAGAAAAACTCTCACCATATTTAGATAATCTAATCAAGCATTAAGTTCATATTCAATAAGTTCATAAGCATTCAAGACAATACTCTCACAAGCAAGTATACTTATTCATCTAGACTATATCAGACCTTTAAACCAAATTTTTTTGCGTTTATCAACCTAATATCAATGAACTAGATGGCCAATCTAATTCAAGCATTAAGAAAAAGTCTACACTAAGAATATAACAAATTCAATCCTTTATGTTAACCCTAACAATCAAACCTGGTTTTCCTGGAAAATCTTAAAACCTAACTAATGAACTACTCATACATAGGAAATAAAACACAAAGCAATATAAAAAAACACATAATCAAAATCATAAAAGAACTAAATATATTACTATATTACGAGGGTTCAGAAAACTTCTCCACAAATGGTTATGTAATTCATCTATATTTCTGTAAAACTAGAATAGAATAAAACGTAGAATAAATTAAACTAAGCCATGATATATTTCAAAATAGAAAATAATAAAATAGGAAAACTAGATAGGTTTGAGGAAACATGTGCAAAATAATAGAAATTCTCCAAATTTTTCGTATGTGTGTGGATTGATCGGTTTGGATGCTCTGGATTGGTCTGGATCAATCGGTCCGGTCTGAACCGATCGTTCTGGCTGCTCCTTGTTTTCCAGAGACTTTAGACAGATTAGTTTGGCTTGGACCGATCGGTCTACCTTGCACTAGCTTCTTCTGCGAACTAGTTTGACCAGTTTTTAGTAAAATCGTCATAACTCTTGATTGCACCAATGGATTGCTTTCAAATAACTTCCATAAGAAAGATAACTCACGTGGATATCTTGTGTCCAAATTTCAGCTTCATCCATCAGTGGAAAATCCTAAAACATTGGAAAACGTCTGACCTTTCTACGGGGCTTTACATCTACATATGCCAATTTGCATCCAAAACGTCCTGAACACCTAGAAACATGTAATACATACCAATTTTGCAGAGAAAAAGCGCGGATAATTATGAATATCAAGAATAAATGCTTATTAAGAAACGTTAAAACCGAGTAATATCAACTTGCGCCTTCCCTACGTCAAGTTTTCCAGTCGCAACTCTGATCGCCGCGTGCATTTTTTTTTCTTTTAAAAATTTATAAATTTTTTTGTTTGAGATTTTGACTTAATGAGTCAATACGCCAATTATTAATTGATGTGAATTGTTAAAATAATATAAAACCAGTTACTTTAAAGTGAGGTAAATGATACTTTATATTAATTTTATTTTAATTGATGTTAATGGTTCTATAATGACAATATTTTTTGCAATGACATAAAAGTAAATATTTATGCCATTTATTGATAAATAAATCTATTCTATATCATTTATTAGTAAAAAAAAAAAATAATTATTTATTTTTGTGATATATAAGTAAAACAATTTTTTTTCTTTGTCTTGTAATGACTGTTTCTATATCAAGCAATGTTTATCAACTGCTAGGCTACTTCCATTAAAAAAAAAAAAAAGTCAACAAATTGTAAAGTAATAATTTCTTTAAAATTGAGATATGTCAAGTAGGATTAGGAGAATTAATTTGTAGTCGTACATATAGTTGTCCGAGTCAACTTGACATAACCCTCACATACATTTTTTCCCCTTTAATTACTTTTATTAAAGAAGACGACCAGATTGCTCTCTTCATCATTTACATAATCATAATAAACAGAGAAAAAAATTGAGGAGACAATTAGCAATGGATAAAACGTCTCTGAAGCTTGTCTTCTTATTTTCCCTCACAATCATAGGATTTTGTACGCTTCTTCCATGATAAGTTCTATTTTGTTATATATATAACTTTTTCTTTTGTCTTGTACATGACTGTTGAAGTTTGTTTGTGAAGGTTTGTATTCGAGTGATGGCAGAGAGATAGCGTATGAAGAAGAGAATTGCATCGGCGGCAAATGTTCCGAAGGCAAGGAGGAGTTTTACGGCTTGCCACCGGTAGTGCCGGTAACCAAAAGCAAATTTGCTTGTATACATGATGAGGATTGCATAAAGTACTGTCCTGCACAGTGCAAGCCTGGAACATGTGTTTATGAGTGCTATTATGGCTCCTGTGTCTGTCATTGTTAAGATATTCCAAACCACCATAAAGTCTACTTATAAGACAATGAAACAAGAAATATTCATATAAATATATAAAAATGTTCTAATCTTTTTTCTAGGTCGACAATATTCTAATCCAAATTTTTATCCTGCTTTGGGATATAGTTTTGCATAGTTCAGTATAATACAATATTGAGACAAATATGTAATTTTTTTAATAAAACAAATAAGTAATTAAGACCGGAAAATAGTTCCAGTACATGATCAAACCATGTCTTCATGTTCCATATATGCTTTACATTTTTCACTGCTAACAATAGCTTCAGCGAAAGCTAACTCTCTCAGAAGTTTTGTGCAACAAAGAACTGTTGTTCTAAGAACACCAACGCTAATCATACATGCATCATATTTTTCTAGAAGATTTCATATAGTACATATATATTTTTATCAAAATTTTACATAATTAATGAAATATTTTATGTTTTTTTTTTTAAATATTTGAAACCTTTATCAAAATCAACATTATACTATATATACAAAATAAATTACAAACAACTACGTAAAATAGTATTACTATTGAGACTAATTGAAATTGTTGGAATGATAAAATTTATGAATTGTTTGATAACATGTCAATATTTTTATAAGAGTTGATATATATATAATTATTTTATATTTATCATAATAAAATATTGAATTAACTTTGAAACCAATTTTAGATTAACATGTCTAAATTTATTGATATAGCAATAAAATAGTATATAACACAATACTATAATTACATACATAAGACCATGTCACTACAAGAAAACAGGGTGATTTGGGACGGAATTTATTGAGGGAAAAATATCTGTTAGTAATAGTGACGACAAAACTGACGGAATGAATGGCCGTCAATAATTTTCTGACGGGTCAAAATCCGTCAGTAGATTCGTTCGATATAAACTATATGTTGTTATCCGTTACCAAAGGATATATTCGATATACTGACAGAATAATCCGTCAGAACTACGTAAAAAAATTTTCTATTTAACCAGAACACGTCCTTTTATTATTTCAAAAACAATTTCACAAACATAATTATACAATGTATACTCCTCCTTATTTTCAATCATGGATGGATAGTGAAAGGATGAATCAAGAGACAAATCTTTTAAATGAGCAATATGCAAATGGTGTGATGGAGTTATGGAATTAGCATGTCGATAACCTCGGGCACAAAACAGTCGTAAGTTAATGCTTTATAGTGGGTATTTATACTTGCTATTTGGCATTATCCGAGTGCTTTCCTTGTATTTTTGGTATATTTTCATGATTTTAGGTGATTGGGACGTTATGGAGAAAAAAAGATGGGTTTCAGATGATTTCAAGTGCAAATGGACTAAACAAAGATGGACGGATTGATCCATAGAAGCATATAGGAAGAGATCGATCGATCTAGGCTAAGATCGATCGATCCAAAGCCCCTGGAAACTTACGTATGGACAGATCGATCAATCCCACTTGGATCGATTGATCCCCGAAAAAGAAGAACGACGGATCGATCAATCCGTCCATGGATTGATTGATCCCTTTGTCCGGGCCAAATTGAAGATAACCAAAAAGACACAATTGTCCTCAATACTTATCAAGATTTTTCCTTATTAGATTTGGTTTTCCTTATTTTATTTTAGCAATATAAAAGCCTTAGGCTTAGGTTTTAATTAGAAAAAAGGAACATATGTCATTATTATTTTCCAGGGCTTTTAGAGAGACGAGATCTACTTTGTATTGGAGAAGATTTCTAAAATCTAAATTTATTCTAATACAATTTTGTTTTCGAATATGCAATCATCCATTTTTATGCTTGTTGATTGCTTAGCTATGTCTGAGTAGTCACCTTGTTATGTTTTAGGGGTTTTCCAGAGAAACCAGGTTTGATAGTTAGAGTTTGACATAATGGATTGAATTTGTTAGGTTCTTAGTCTAGATTTGTAATTAATGCTTGAATTAGCTTGATCACCTAGTTTATGATAATAGGTTAATAAATACAAAGAGATTTGGTTTAGAGACCTGACCTAGTCTAGATGAATAAGTGTCTCTGCTTGCGGGAGTATTGTCTTAGATGCTTATGAACATATCAAATCTGAAACTAATGCATGATTGAATTATCTAAATACGGCGGGAGTTTTTCTTTAGTAATTTGAACATAGAGATCTAATACTTCGGGAGAAGATTAGTCTATTATTGTCTTTTGAGTTGAAAACTATTTTCATTATAAAATCCTGCATGTTAACCCGAACTTCAAACCTGAATACTTGTGGATTTCCCTATTGCCTAGCATTTTTGTTATTTGTTTTACAACCACTTTTAAATTATCGCTTAGTCTCAGTTACATCTAATCTATTAAAATGTCTTAGCTAGAATCGAACGTTTAACTGAAAGCCGCACAATCTGGTCTCTGTAGAATTCGACCCTATTCTATACTACTTGAACCTATTCTTTGCAATGTAGATTTAGGAATTAAAATCCTGAGCCTATCAAATCACTTGCATATGAATGGTTTTTTGCCAAGTTATAAGGTTTGGTATTTATGTGGAGAACGACTTGATATTGTTGCTAGTAGTAGCAGTAGTGTTTCACTGGCAGCTAGGATAGAGGAACCTAGAACGGAATTAGATGTTGGGGCAGCTACGGTTCAAATGGTTAATGATGTTTAAAAATAAAACATAGAGACGGCTCAGGTTTCGTATAAAGAACCAAATTTAGAAGCACGACAGTTTTTTGATATGTTAGACGCAGCGAATCAACCATTATATAGTGGATGTAGAGATGATCATTCGCCTTTATCATCTACTAGTAGGTTGATGGGTGTAAAGATAGATTATAACTTGCCTAAGGACGCAATTGATGCAATAGCCAAGTTTGTGAGGGATATCTTGCCAAAGGATAACAATGCTCCAGGTTCATATTACGAGATACAAAAACTTGTGTCGGGTTTTAGATTTATGTATCAGGTTATAGACGTGTGCATCGACAACTGTATGATTTATTGGAGACGCTATGAAACCCAGTCGATATGTCGATATTGTCGAAAACCAAGGTATAAAGATACAAGTGGTAGAGTTTCAATACCATACAAGAGGATGTGGTATTTGCCACTGACAGATAGGTTGAAGATGTTGTGTAAGTCTGCGAGAATAGCTGCTGCAATGAGATGGCATGCTGAGCATAGATTTGATGGAGAGATTACACATCCTTTTGATGCAGAAACTTGGCATCATTTTCAGTCTACATATCTAGATTTTGCATGCGAGATACAGAATGTCTATTTCAGATTAAGTACAGATGGTTTCACCCCATTTAGGAAGCATGGTATATAGTATTATCTATGGCCGATCATCATCACACCTTATAATTTACAACCATTATTGTTTATGAACCGAGAGTTTCTATTTCTCTCTATTCTTGTACTAGTGCCAGAACATCCGAAGTGAAAGCATGATGTGTTTTTGCAACCACTGATATTTGAGTTGCAGAGGTTATGGAATTATGGGGAAGAGGTGTATGACGTATCTTTACAACAAAATTTTAAGATGTGTGCGGTTCTTATGTGGACTATAAGCGATTTGCCAACATATGAGATGTTATCTGGATGAACACATGGGAAACTAGCATGTCCATATTGTAACGACAACACATATTCCTTCCAGCTGAAGAATGGAAGAAAAACTTGTTGGTTTGATTTTCATAGAAGGTTTTGCCTCCTAGTCATCCATATCGTCGATCTACTTTATTATTCACGAAGACGAGATGTGGTGATAGTCCACAACCTGAATTAGATGGCACAAAGCTATTAACCCAGATGGAAGAATATGGTGTTGGAATGACCAATGATGCAAATTTTCATGGGAATGGACATGTAAATGTTGAGTATGCAAGTATAAATCATAATTGGCACAAGAAAAGCATATTTTTGGATTTTCCTTACTGGAAAACCCATTTGTTAAGACAGAACTTAGATTTCATGCACATTGAGAAGAACTTCTTCGACAACATTATGAACACCGTGCTAAATGTCCAAGAGAAGACCAAAGACAGTTTCAAGTCCAAGGTAGACTTGGCAGATATTTGTTATCGTCCTCAACTTGACATCATGGATATGAAAATTTTCCAATTCTTGCATTTAGATTATCTAAGAATGCAAAGGTTGAGTTCTTATACTGGATTATTCATAGGGTCAAATTCCTCGATGTATACGCATATAATTGTATTGTATTGCGGAATTGTATTGATATCGGAGATGGTAAATTCATTGGAATAAAGAGCCATGATTTTCATGTAGTTATGCAACGCCTTCTCCCTTTTGCATTTGAGCATCTCCTGCCGAAAGATGTCCACGAAGCCATTGCAGGTATAAATGTAGTCCTTTCTGTACACTTTACTTATATGTTATAAACTTGTATTACTTATATAGTTATTAGCATCCACAATGGTTGGGGCATTTTTCGTGACATTAGCCGAACGACACTTACCACGAATGGTATTTCCACGTTACATAGGAGTATACCAATGAACCTTTGCGATTTAAAGAAGAATTTCCCACTGTCATTCTTTGGTGTTATGGAACATCTAACAGTTCACCTTCCTTGTGAAGTAGCACTTGGTGGCCCGGTTCAATATCAAGGGATGTATCCTTTTGGGAGGTACACGTTCCACCTGAAGAAGAAGGTCAAAAATCTTAGTAGAGTCGAGGGTTCTATTGTGGCACATAGCATCAACGAAGAAGCCGTAAATTTTTCGAAATATTACTTTTCAAGGAATGTGGCAACGAGAAGCTGTAGAACAAGCCGACATGACGATGGTGGAGAACATCCTACGTATGCTGCTTATTTCCCTAGTGTGTTCCAACAAATTGGACGACTTAGCAGAAAAGGTAAGGCTCGTTAACTTATTGCGGCTGAGTGAAAACATTTACATATGCACATCTTCAGAAATTATGAAGATATGTTAGAGTACGAAAGGTAGACATGAATAATACATTTTACTTTTGGTTCTTTTTTCGTTCAGATTGTGTATATAACTTGTGTATCTTAAAACCTTGTAGGATGTACATGGCAATGGTCTGTGGTTACTTCTCGAACAAATCTGAAGATGAAATAGAAGCTCATAAACAAGGAGAGTATTACAAGTGGCTATAATATTTTGTAAGTGTTTGTTTAATTGCTGATAAAAATTAAATTTATCCACATATTCTAAATTTTACAAATTTTTATATGTTTATTGATTCGAGAAGAAACATCTATTGGGCGAATGTTTCCCACCTGGTTGCTTGAAATCGCGAGAGGGCCGAAGAACAATGTTACTTCCTACCAAGATATTGCACTAGAGAATTCACATTCAAGGTTCACGAATTGGGTAGGGAAAGGACAACATTAGACCATGTCATATCGTCTACTTCCGGAGTTGTTGTGTACTATGGATTTCTTCAAGAGATATTGGAGGTCTGATCCACAGGGATGTTGAACATGAGATGTTTTGTCTTCATGTGTGATTGGTATGATCCAACTGAAGATAGAGGTGTCAAAGTAGACAAATTTGGCGTAACCTCGATAAACTCGCGCTGAAAACTTGGGAAATATGATCCTTTCGTTCTTGCTACACAAGCAGATCAGGTACAATCTTAAATAGTATTGTCTTGATTCAATAAAATATTATACGTCAGTATAACATACTGATCATCAACAAATGTGCAGGTATCTTACATTATGTACCCACGCATCTCAGCTAGGAACGATCCTTGGATAACAGTAACACAAGTCAATCCTAGAAGAATGATATAAGGCGTTTATGAGCATGAACCGTTACAGCCAATTGGAAATGGTTCACTAGCTGAGATTCAACCTTCCATGAACGTCAATCTTATGGTGGAATTCACATTGTTTGGTGTTTTAGACGTCGTTATACATCACGTGAACGAGGAGTCCGGTGACGAATTTCATGATGACACAAATTCATCTCCTTCAGATTATTCGTCATCATCCGAGTAGATAATAATTTCATAATTTTCTCTTTATTGTTGTTATAATGTTGTTATATATACATCTATGCTGTTGTTATTGATTTTTTTTTAAAAATTATTTAGTAACTAACGAATTTAGGGTTATCCGTCAGTAATCCATAAGTTACTAGATAATATTTTTAAAAAACTATGAATCACATGTTTTCATGAAAAAATTATAGTAATCATCATTAAACCATACAAAATATAATCCAAAATTATTTTTAAGAATATATGTATGAATTTCTATTATTTATGAACTTACTGACGGATTTAGAGTTGTCCGTCGGTAAGCCGCTAGTATTTCTGATGGATTACTGATGGAAAACCCTAAATCCATTAGTAAATATCAATAAATTCATATTTGGGGTTTGAAAACCTAAACATGTGTTTATATTTGGGGTTTAACATTTTTTTTATTTATGTCTATTTTAGAATTTTATGAATATTTAGAAATTTAATTTTATGAATATTTTGAATTTTAGTTTTATTAATATTTTAAATTTATGATTATTTAAATAATAATTTAAATATTATTTCATTATTAACCATTAAATTTAAAATAAAAAAATTTAATACTTGTTAGTTTTTGTGACGGATTTACTGACGGATATTTACTGATGGGAAACTGACGGGTTATAACTGATGGATACTATCTGTCAGTATATGTCCGTCAGTAATCCCGTCAGTAAAAGTGATAAATTTTATGACGGATTTCTATTGCCGACCATTTGTAACCGACGGTTCAGATTCGTCAGTTTGCCGTCACTTATGCATGTTTCTAACGGATATGACCGTCAGAATGCCCGTGTTTTCTTGTAGTGCTGCATGTTATTAGAATTTTACTAGTACTAGCATAACTAAACTTATCAAGACTAAACAAAATTAAACAACTAGAACCACTTTTAAGCATATCAAACCATTTGAAATCAAGAAACTAGAGTCTACATCGAAACCAAAAGTAGTAGAAACAAATCATAGGCAAATCTTAATTCTTTAAGATATCTGGCATGATTTTTTTAGAAGTAACCCAAAAAGAATTCAAACCACTAAAAGTATATACGTAGCATGGACTTCAAGACAGTTCAAGGGTCTTTGTCTTATGAGGTTTAAGGCAAGCCTCCGTACATAGAGGAAATGAAAATTTCTACTTTGTTCCTCTTGTCACTATGTTTGAGAGTTAAAATTGCACCATTGTCTCTTCCCTAAATGAGATTTGTGGTGATAATGCACATATGAGGAAACAAAGACATCTAATTCAAAGATTGAAAATAGATTTTACCAGATGCATCAGTTGTTGCATGAGTTCATTGCAATGCTTTACTTGTGTCTAGAAATAGCTGCAACTGCATTATTTACTCTTCAATTTTATATATTGTGGAAGATTTACAAATGGTGGATCATTGATGGATTCAAAGAATACCTAAACATCCAGTTTACTTATTCCATTCTTGTTTCTTTTATATCGCCTAAGAGAATCAACACAAGCGAAATTCTTGTTTCTAAGGCAGACAAAGCTGAAGAAAAATTAATAATTATGAAATATGAGTGATCTAAAATGATCTTGTGAGCACCAAATACTACATGTGATCCATAAATACCCCATATTGAATAGTTTGAAGTGCGAGATTGATAACTTATAATTTTCCTTCTATAATTAAGACACTTTTATATTCAGCTTCATTGCTAACTAAGAGTCTTCCACTTGCAGGCAACATGAATTGCATTTTGCATATGATGATATTTAGTTCTTCAACTTTCAAGATTTAAAGTCTCCTAAATTGTAAGTCTTTCTCTTCTATTGATATTTTCAACAGAAGCAAAGAAAATTAAATGAGGGATAATCATATAAGAAATTTATACATTATAATAATAAATTTAAAAATTCACCAATGCTCAACTTAAAATTCATAAAAATGACCAAAACAAATTTGAATTCCTACTTGGCATAAATCTTAAGGAACCAATGATCTTATTGTGTTGTCTTTAGAGTGGGAATTGCAGAAGCCATTGTATTAGTTGTGTACATATTGAAAGTTTGGTAGAACACACAAATATAATCAGTTGAAGATTAAACAATTATTAAGCAAACAAGTCCTTTATTTATTTAACTTGTTCTAATAAGTTATTACACCACAATAACCTTATTAGCTTAACAACTACCCAAAACCTCAAACTGTTCTTTCTCACAATATCTTAAAATCTCTTGAACAAAAACTCAACTCTCCCCAATAACCCTAAAACTTGCGGCTCCGAAAGTGTTAATCTTTTCTTCCACTTTCGAGCCTTTAAATAACTTTGACAACGTTTCCAAAACTTCATAAGTTCCTTTTTCCTTCAAGCTCGCAACTTCCTTTTTCTTTGACAGCACCTCAACTTTCCTTTTCTCGTTTAGACCACCTTGAACTCTACCACATCTTCCTTAACCGTCTTTGCTTTATTCTTGACCGGTTCATATCTTCATGTTCCTTTCAATCTCCCCCTTTTTGATTCAGTTTGATAATCAAGCATCCCTTCAAGTATCATGTTACACTCACAACGCAAACACAAGCCAAAACGACCAAGCTACACACACATATATAAATTGCCACAAACTGTTATGTTAATGCCAAAATATTCAGACAACCCATGTTCAAAATATTACAACCATTCAAACTGACCAAAATAAAAGGTTTGTCTGACACTCAACAAAAACCGATATGAAAACACAACAGACATATTATATTAATTCAGACTTTTAAAAATCTGCTTCGTCCTCAGCTTGCGGTACTTGATCAGCCGCCTCCTCCTGTTCACCCCCCTGCTTGGTAGCATAACTTAATCAAAAATATCCAATATGAACAAGAATAAATGACAAGCAAGACACAAAGACTTACCTGCAAGGGCCTGTTGCAAGAGGCGTATAGCATCAAGCATTGCTTTACGCAAAGGCTCCCCCTGAGTCTGTGGAGTGCTGAGACGAGGATCCTGTTTGAAGATAGGCACTGTGACCAGCACTTCCCCAAAGTAAGAGACACAGGACGTTGACAAGACAGAAACCGATAGACTAGAGACGGAAATGGAAGATAGTACTTGCTGGCAGGTTCATAACCACGATGCAGAATCAGAGAGAAAGCCAGTTTACCGAAATTCATAGGAAGCTTCTGATATAACCGATAGAGCAAACGTGCACCAGTACGACACATGTAAGTTGCATTCTTGGTATGTAGCCAATTGTGACAACAAATTTTGTACAGAGCAGATTTGTCAGGTGCAAAATGGGTGATACGCAAAGTGCCCCAGTTACGCATGCGACCATCAGAGAGAAAGCTAGCAAGATCATCATCAACAACAGCCAAACCAACAGCTTCACTTGCGGTGTCATCAATGTCCGGAAGACCAAAGGCCTGATTAATCGTAGTAGGCGATAGAGTGTACTGATGACCGCAAACCCAAACCGGAACAGACAGAGAAGTTGTCTTAACAGCAGGAAGATGTGCTGAAAATTCAAAAACTAAGGACCGGACATACCCAGGCAGACCAGCAAGAGTACTCATACAACCAAGTGCACGAAGCAGAGGTTCAATCACTGGAGGCAGCACTGTCAAATCAACCATGCGTTCTTCAAGCAGTGTAATAGTAGCAAAAATATCAAACCTGTCCTGTGCTTGGGCTGAGAAGAACCGAGTCAAATCTACGACTGGTTAGGCAGAGGAAGGGGCACCACGAGTGCGTGTACGAGTGCGACGAGATGTGTTACCAGAAGTAGTGACTCGCCTCTTGGGTCGAGTGACAGGAACATAAGGACTTCTTGCATGTACAGGAGACGGCACAGATGGCGGAATTTCAGGTGCAACAGGGACAGATTCTGATGGAGTGTGGAACGCAGGCACCGGAGACACCGGAGGAGAAGTCACTGGAACAGGAGTTTGCTCAGCATAGATGACCAACGGCAAAGAGCGAAAATCAACAGTCGGGGCTGGTGATGTGACAGGCGCAGAAGGATCAAGAGGCCCTGGGGACTGAACTGACTGTCGTGAAGATGAATCAAAGACCGACATTGCAGAGGAGTGAGGAACCAACCTTGAAATTCCTGGGAGTAGTCTGTTCATTACGCCAAGTGACTTAGAAACTGAGGACCAAAAGCTAGGTTTTGTAGGAAGGTGGAGAGTCGCGACTGTTCAAGTCATAAGACAACCTTAGAACCGAAAGGGTATCTTCGCGCCTATAGGCGAGTAAACCAAAATGGGCCAGATGGGCCAGTATTTGTGTCCACAGAAAACTTAGCATAGGCCCAGACATACCACAAACTCTTCTTTTTAACCCAACTCGCCATGAAAATTATTTAGTATGTTAAGGAACACGATTCTCCTGTGAGCTACACATTTTTAAAACACACACAGACATTAGGCAACCACATAATATACTAAGAAACTAGAGAGAGAGTAGAAGGACACATAGAAACTTTAGAGCAATAAGGGCTGTGCACGACATCAACCAAACCACCAGAAAATGGGTGGTGCACATGAGACAGACCAGGAGACACAACATTGGATACAAGATGAGTTCTTAACAGAGGCTAGTCTTTCACACTGGCATGCCTTAATCAACATAATAGACTCGTTTTCAACCTTCTGAGATTACACAAGGAAGCTGGAATTTCCTTTGGGTAAGCACATGCCTGAGCACTATCTTGTGATATGATAAGTGCCCAAAATGAAGGAATACTGATGGATCCTGAACATTTTTTTTGTTATAAATGTAAGCATATAAGTGTGATACCCTCAGCTCTTTGACCTCCTTGTG
>OVBE01005952.1:1296-16696 GCA_900406425.1 Iberis pinnata
AAACAACGATAAAAAGCTAAAAACATAAACTATACTACTGAGGTGGTGGTGGCGGCGAGTATCGATATGCCATATGCGCCATGTACGAATCCATAGTCGCCATGATCCGCTCTTCTATCTGACGCTGCATCTCCTCCTATTGCTCTTTGAGTTGGTCGGCGAGGCGATCTTTGTGCTCCCGTTGCGCGGCCCGCATCTAAATCATCTCAAGCTGCATCGCCTCCATTGCCGCATCCGTCTGCCGCATGTCCTCCTCCCAAAAAAACTCTTCGATCGAGAGGATCCCGAGAAACAATAAGAGGCCATGTTCCCGAGCCCTAACATGCGCCCCTTCTGTTTCTTCGTAACATGAAAGAAACTGAAAACAAAATATTTTGTAAAAAAACCTAATCCAATATGTTAAATTATAATTTAAAATGAAATTAACATATAACATACCTGAGACACAATCTCATACTGGGTATCAAGCAAAAGTGCGTCAGGCCCCACAGACTCCTCAGATGCCCGCTCCTAGATATGTCGATGCGTCGTTTGGACCACCTCGCGAACAATCGGATCTTCTATCTCACCCGTCGTCTTGTTCGTCATACAATATATTAAGTTTGGTATATTTAAAATGTTTTCATACCATCTTATCGGCTCGAGTGACCGCACTCTTCGAACCGGTGTTCGTAGTCGCTATACCCTTGTCATATCGAGTACTCATCTGGTTTTTCTTGTTCGTCGTCCACTTGTTTTTTGTCTTCTCTTCTTCCAAATATTGAGGAAGCCTTCAAAGACTTCATCATGCATCATGTTATGATTCTCCCGCTCATCCAAGCGTACACGTGCTGAGTGTATGTCTTCCCCACTCGTACAAAAAACTCTTCCCAGTTGAACTCTAGCTATAAAGTTCAAAGGTTTTATGTTAGTAACTACTTATACTTCTTAAGTTTGTTAAACGATATATGTCTTACCGCAAAACAATAAAACAAGTACTTCTGGTCTGCGGGTGACATATCTCTGAACGTCCGAGAAGCGACTTTTAGAAGTCNTAGTCGCTTAATGCACTTCGTGATCCCATTATCCGACTACATGAAACACATCGTCCCGTCACGTCCAGACGGGTGCAATCACGGCAATATCTCCCGTCCCGGCTGGACAAAGAGGTCCTCTATAAACATCTGCTCCTCAAGATGCGGATGTAATTCAGGTACTTGCGTCTCAGGCACCCGAGTACCAGTCAGTGAACTGTCCGAAGGTCCCAACGACTGGCCAATATCAGTCGCATGAAATCGAGCGTACAATATGAAATTTATTGTTTCAGTTATGAAAATGTTATATAATAATTTTAATAATAATTATTAAACTTCATGATAAGAATTATAAATTGAAAATAATTCAAATTTAAGATATAATTATTACAGTAATAATTAAAATTCATAATAAATCTTATAAATATAATTTTAAATTTTGGAAAATTATACATATTTATAATTATTTAAATATTAATTAAAATATTTTTAGTAAATAAATTTGATAATAATATATATATATATATATATTCTAATAAATTTTATAAATATAATTAATATAGTAATTTAATTTCATATTAATAATTATTATTAAAATTAATGTTAGTTCTTAACCCTAAACCCATACACATTTTTATTAAAACACAAAATAATCAAAAATCAAAATCTACTTACATTCAAAAAAATTATCAAACCCTAAAACCTAACATTAACCCTAAACTCTAAAATACACATTTTTATAAAATTCCATAACTAATCACAAATCAAAATCAATTTACATTCAAAAAAAATTATCAAACCCTAAATCATAACATTAACTCTAAACCCTAAACCCTAAAATAATTGTTTTTAACAACAAAAAAATTCCAAACACAAATCAAACTCTAAATCCTAATCAAAATCCAATTTTCTTAAAATATCTAAAACTCAAAAATATGCCAAAAATCAACCTTATATCTAAATAAAACACGTCAAACTCACCTTGGATCACCCATGGGTAAGTTCACTACAAGAAATATTTAAGAATTCGACCACCATTTTGGTCGGAAAATGGTCGGAATTATGAATTTCCGACTATTTTCTGACCACAATGGTTTAGTCGGAATTTGAAGGTCGTAAAATATTTTGGTCGAAAATTAGTTAGAAAATATAGTCGAAAATTGGTTGGAAAAAAAGGTAGTCGGAAATTGGTCAAAAACATTTCCGACCATATTTTTTTATTTGGTCGGAAATTGGTAGGAAAAAATTTTCTGACCAATTTCCAACTATATTTTTATTTGGTTGGAAATTAGTCGGAACTATTTTCCGACCAGTTTCCGACTAATTTTTTAAGAAAATAAACAAAAATTCAGAATAATCTTTATAAAAACAATATTTTAAAAATTAAAATTCCATAAAATCTTTATAAAATATATAAAACCAATAATGCTAATTTCAATCCAATAGCATAAACCTATATATTATTATTTTAAAGCTAAAGAATAATTTGAAAGGATTTATAGAAATTTTGGAGAGTTTTGTAGAGTAATGAAGAAGTGAAGCTTGACTTATATAGAAAAAATAGTCGACCAAGTTCCGACCAAATTCCAACCAATTTCCTAATTAGTCGGAATTTGCTCGGAATTTTTCTTAAATTATTTTTTAACTTTTGTATTTTTTAAGAAATATTTTAACAACAAAAACAAGAAAATTATAATGGTAATAAATAAGATAAAAAATTCCGACTAAATTCCGACCAATTCTTGGATTAATCAGATTTTGGTCGGATTTTTTTTTAAATATTTTTTAATCAATTTTTATAATTTTTTTTCATAAACGACAAGTAGGGAAAATTTTAAAAAAAAATTTAAAAAATTTCCGACCTAATTCCTAATAATTCAAGTATTGGTAGGAATTTTGTCGGAATATTTTTATTTTTTTAGATGGTTTTTAATTTTTTTACGACAAAAAAGTAGAAAATTAAGAAAAACAAATAAAAAGAATTTCCAACCAAATTCCGACCAATTATTGGTTTAGTCGTAAATTAGTAGGAAATTTTGTGACTAGATACCGACTAATTTAATTTGTCAAAAAATTCCGACCAATTTCGACTAATTGTCAAATTAGTCGTAAATTGGTCGGAATATCGTTGAAAATATTTCCCACCACCTTTATAGTCGGAAATGGTGGTCGGAAATGTACATCATTTCTTGTTTTAGTTGTAGATGTGATTTGATGAACAAGCGTTGATGATTTGGCCGGAACACCGCCGGAATCGCCGATTTTTTTTTTGGTTTCGAGATGGAATGAGGAAGAAGAAGTGTCTGGAAAAATTTAAACTTAATTTCCTACAGACTAATCCGTCAGGAATTCGTAGGGAATGAAAAAATTGAATTTTCATTCAGTTTTCAATTTTTTGGTATTTATGCGCGCCAATATACAGTAAGTACCTATGAATTCCTGACGGAAAACCCTACTTATGTCAGGAATTCTTAAATAGGGTTTAGGTTTTGATTTAGGGTTTAGGGTTTGGATCCTAAAGATATGTGTTACATATAACTATGAATGATTCATAATTAATGTCCATAGTGTGTTCCTAATTACATTCAAATGACAATTTATAAATGTACGTCTTGCATTATCGAAGTTCGGGGACTAAGATCATATTGCGTTACTAACACTTTCGAGTATAAAACATGTTTTCGTTACTTTTTAGAAAATTTATTTTTTAAGACTGAAACATGAATAAACTCATTCAGTAGTATGTTAAAATGATTGTTAACATCAATTACTACGTTCGTTTTGTGTTTAGGGTTTCAAACCCTAAATGAACATTTCCTTACGGATCCTGACGGATTCCTATCAAGAATCTGTCAGGATCTATAATTTATGTATTATATTTTTATTATATATTTAGATATGTGTAATATATATATATATATATATATATATATATATATATATAATTTGATGACGCCCCAACTACAGGGCAAGGGAAGAGCTTAGCCGCAGCTCACAAAAATATTGGTAAACTCGAGAAGTAGAACAAGTTCCACGATAATTACTTCAGCCTAAAGTTCAAAGAAATGACCACTCAAATTAAGAAGCTAACCCTGAAGCTGAACAAGGCAACCACCTCCAAGAAGCAGCAATCCCCAGATACTTTAGAACGAAGTCACTCAATCACCATAGGTCCAAAGGAACCACGCGTTGAGAAACCACACTGTCACTTCTCGGTCGAACCTGAAACAATGTAGAGGAAGAAGAGACAACACTCCGAAAGAGAGGACGGTGGATCAGCTAGCCAACGCAGCATTCTAGAACAACAACAACAACTGCAACAACAAGTAGCACATGGTACTTACCCATGATATACTGCATAGATGATTGACTACTACATATCTTTCCACTTCTTCATGCCTTATTGAGGTCCATCTCCATCCTAACCTGCCATTGTATAATCCTCTTAGTGTGCATTTATTTCTGTTTGATGTTTTCGCTTGCTGTTTCTAATTGTTGTTTATGTTTATCTATATTTGTGTTTATGTTTCCTTTTCCAACCCCTAGTTCACTTGCGAATTGGGCTACATAGAGACTGTGTAATTCAGGATTAGGGGAGGATTCAGGAGCCTATCATCTAATGTAATTTTTATGTTTGTTCCTTGATCTCCAATGGCATTTAAGGCATAGAAAAGCCATAAAAATCTTAAATTTTTTCGAAAATTGTCTTTCAAAAATAGAGTGTTCATGTAGTTAGATTTAGGATGTTAGAATTATAGGTTTGTCATTTGCATCTGCATTGGGAACTGGGATTATAGTAACCTTGTAATTATGTTTTTTCATAGAAGGTATAAGTGCCCTGATTATTAGTTGTGTAATTCATACTGATTTAGTCTGAAGTAAAAATGCACCATGCTTGGAATGTGAATTGTATGATCTTCTGAAACATATTATGATTTGAAGTTTGCCCTTATCTATTAGTACTTAAAACTGACGTTTAATTAACATCTTTGTGTGCTGATTTGAACTCATGGATCGTATATACATATTTGAGTTATCTTCTACCATTTTACCACTCTTGTTAACCAAAGTAGAATCCCCACCCTTTAACCTTGCTTTCTTCCAAGCCATGAATTTACTACTGAGTGTGAGGTATTTTATGGAATAAGCTTCGTATAAAGTGTTAGGTTCGAAATCTCATGTAGTTCTATTTCACGCTTTTTAGACTAGATAGGACTAGGTGGGATTCGATTTTTAGGTATTGGGGTTGGTTTGGAAAATAATGAAAGGATGTGAAAAGTTGGTAAAAGAAAAGATATGGTTAAGAACCTTAGGAGATGAATGGAAAAGAAAAAGAAAGTGCTAGTAAAGGGTTTGGGGGAAAACAATGTGAAAGATATGATTAGTGCATAATCAGAAAAAGAGATGACAATGAAATGAAAAGGGTAAACCCCAAGAAGTTAGTGCAAAATGAAGAAAGTCAGAAACCATAGGCATCAAAATAAGAAAGTTCTCAAATCCGCTAGCAATCAAATAAGAAGAATCCTCTCCTAAGAGTAGTTAAGGAAAAGAAAAAAAAAGGAAAAACACGAACATGTAAGATCACTTCAAATTTTAAAAGGGTAGAATAAGGGTCTCCTACCGGGTAGAATCATGAAAACTTAGGTTTCATTGGCATTGGATCGATCAGATTCCACTGTATCTAGATTGTTAACATCACAACCATTTGGATTAACACCGTATCTATACTACAATGTCATGACAACATTGTGTGGATAGGGAATTGATCTTAAGACAAGAACGAAAAATCTTGTTATCAACCACCATAGCAGAAAAATGTCCAGCCATACATCAATTATGCTCAAAATCGTTGTTTTTTTCCAAACCAACAATCACAAGGTGGATTTCAGCAACAACCACATGGTGTTTTTCAGCAGCAACAACAAGTTGGTGCTCCTTCTGGTTTTTCACCTCAACAACCTCTACCACAACAATCTAATGTGGACGCTTTGCTGCATCTACTTCTTCAAGCCAAGCGAATGGTGCAATGGAAACATCTATGAAGCTTGGTGAACTTAAAAATAAGATGGACTCCTCATTTAATGCCATCTATGCAAAGATTGAAGTTTTGAACCCAAGGGTTACTTCTTTGGAAAACAAGTCTGCTTCCACTTTTGTTTCTTCTCCAACCACAAATGGCCAACTTCAGGGGAAGGCAATCCAAAACCCAAAGGAGTATGCAGATGTCAATGCCATCTTCTTGGAGCGTACCCACGATTTTTCTTCTCATACTTATCCTACTGACATCACCGAGGACAGTATATTTCAAGTTTGCAGATTCTGCAAAACTAATTTTTTGGACATGAACGAAACCAGAGTTAGCAACCAACGTCAAACCTATTTTAGCTGAAAAGCTATTTGTTTCAAAGGAGAAGAAAACACGTTTTTCCCACAACCTTATATTTCAAAGTTGTCATTTCCATCACGGTCTAAGAAGGAGATAATGGAGAAATATCCAGCAATCTTTGAGAAATCCAAGAGGGAGGGTGAAGGTCAAGGAATGTTGGTACCAAATGATGAATGCAATGCCATAATAGCAGAGAAGCAATAAGATCTTGGCTCATTCTCACTATGATGCCTCCGCATTTTAGTGGTTTTAAGGATGCATTTACCATCATTTTAGGATCATTTAGTTGTCCACAAGTTGCATTCTTAGGACATTCTTAGTAAATTTGCATTTTTCAGGAAGTTTTGCATTAACCTTAGCATACAAGTGCATTTTGGAGATTTTTCAGGACTTTTAGGAGTTTTCAAAACATTATGACAATATTGGAGAAGGAGAAGGAAAGACCAACCAAACTGACCAAGACGGCTCGATCTCGATCAAGTAAGCCAAATCATTCGATCAGCTGGCTTGATCACCACATCAAGCCTGGCTCGATCTCGCTATAATTCAATCTCGCGTTTCTCCTGCTCGATCCTGACCAAACTCTTTCAGCCTCGATCACCTCCAACCCGAGCCGCATTTTCACGCCTCAATCACCGGCTCATCACGACTCGATGACCACCTTGATCATGAGCCACAAATGGGTTCGATCACATGGCCTTGTCTCCCTCGATCAAAGCCGCCTCGATATCCTCCAGCCCAAAGCAGTAATCCCCAGATACTTTAGAACGAAGTCACTCAATCCCCATAGGTCCAAAGGAACCGCGCGTTAAGCAACAACACCGTCACTCCTCGGTCAAACCTGAAATGATGCAGAGGAGGAAGAGACAACCCTCCGAAAGAGAGGACCGTGGATCAGCTAGCCAACGCAACATTCAACAAAAACTATAGCTACTACAATAACAACAAAAACAACAGCTACAACAACAACAACAACAACAAGAGCAACTGCAACAACAAGAAGCACATGGTACTTACTCAGGATATACTGCAGAGACGATTGACGACTACATATCTTTCAACTTCTTCATACCTTATTGACGTCCATCTCGATTCCAACCTGCCATTGTATAATCCGCTTAGTGTGCATTTATTTATGTTTGTTGTTTCCGCTTGCTGTTTCTTATTGTTGTTTATGTTTATCTTTATGTGTGTTTATGTTTCGTTTTCCAACCCCTAGTTCACCTACATATTTGGGTTACACAGAGACTCTGTGATTCAGGTTTGGGGGAGGATTCAGGGGCCTATCATCTAATGAAAGTTTTATGTTTGTTCCTTGATCTCCAATCATGCATAGCATTTAAGGCATAGAAAAGACATAAAAATCTGAAATTTTTTTGAAAATTGTCTAACAAAAACAGAATTTTCATGTAATTAGATTTAGGATGTTAGAATTATTGGTTTGTCATTTGCATCTGCATAGGGAACTAGGATGATAGTAACCTTGTAAGTATGTTGTTTTCTCAGAGAGTATAAGTGCCCTGGTTATTAGTTGTCTAATGCATCCTGATTTTTCTGAAGTAAACTGCACTATGCTTGGAATGTGAATTGTATGATCCTTTGTCTTCGGAAACATGTTATGATTTGAAGTTTGCCCCTATCTATTAGAACTTAAAACTGACGTTTAATTATTATGTTTATGTGCTGATTTGAACTCATGGATTGTATTTACATATTTGGGTTATCTTCTACCATTTTACCACTCTTGTTAACCTAAATAGAATCCCCACCCTCAAACCTTTCTTTCTTTCAATCCATGAATTTACTACTGAGTGTCACGTCTTTTATGGAATGAGCTTGGTAAAAAGTGTTAGGTTTGAACTGACAGGAATTGAATCTAATGTAGTTCTATTTCATGCTTTTTGGACTAGATAGAACTATGTGGGATTCAATTTTTACGTATTGGGGTTGGTTTGGAAAAGAATGAAAGGATGTGAAAAGTTGGTAAAAGAAAAGATATGGTTAAGAACCTTATGAGAGGAATGGAAAAGAAAAAGAAACTGCTGGTAAAGGGTTTGGGGGGAAAACTATGTGAAAGATATGGTTAGTGCAGAATCAGAAAAAGAGATGACAATGAAATGAAAAGGGTAAAACCCAAGAAGTTAGTGCAAAATGAAGAAAGTCAGAAACCATAGGCATCAAAATAAGAAAGTTACCCAATCCGCTAGCAATCAAATAAGAAGAATCCTCTCCTAAGAGTAGTTAAGGAAAAAAAAGGGAAAACGTGAACAAGTAAGGTCACTTCAAATTTTAAAAGGGTAGAATAAGGGTCTCCTACCGGGTAGAATCAAGAAAAATTAGGTTTCATTGGCATTAGGTAGATGAGATTCTGTTTATATAATCTTACCTTTAGCCTGCTGCTAAAGCTCATTCCCTTTTGAGAGAACCCTATTCTGAATTGTTACCTGTGCATGAAGGGGTTATTTTTACTCCTTAACCCGTCCCTTTACCAAATGAGTTCACTGAACGCGCATGACTTGATCCATGGTTCCCGCTTAATGAATGTACAATTGGTAAATGAATTTGAATGCATTGTGGAAGTTGGAACTGATCTGGAATTAACTGTGATGAGTATGGCTAAGGTTTTTAAGTAGGACGAGTTTATGACTGCATTCTAGAACTAGTAACCTAGACATTTATATTACCTGTGTTAGCAGCATATTTTGGTTA
Source organism: Iberis pinnata (assembly GCA_900406425.1). Taxonomy (NCBI): domain Eukaryota; kingdom Viridiplantae; phylum Streptophyta; class Magnoliopsida; order Brassicales; family Brassicaceae; genus Iberis; species Iberis pinnata. The sequence goes on from OVBE01005952.1 coordinate 10,405, forward strand.
TGAGTTCCCACTTTCAAACTTCTCGTCCAGACTTCTGAATTACTTGCTTGAGGGCAAGCAAGGATTTAGTTTGGGGAAGTTGATGTCTCTGCATATTAGTGGTTTTAAGAAGTCATTTAACATCATTTTAGTGTCTCTTAGTTCTCCATATGTTGCATCCATAACATTATTAGCAAGTTTGCAATTTTTAGGAAGTTTTGCATTAACACTTGCATACATATGCATTTTGGAGATTTTTAGGACTTTCAGGAGCTTTCATAACGTTGTTACGAATTTGGAGAAGGAAAGGAGAATGCGTGGAATAGAACCGACTCAAGTGTATCTCAAGTCAAAATTCGACCAAAACTTCACCATCGAGCCTTCTCGGCACCTCGATCAATCATCAAGCCCGGCCAAGACTCACCTCGATCAACCATCGAGCCCAACCAAGATGCACCTCGATCACCCGACTCCGTGCCTCACGCCATTATCACCTCATTCCTATGATCGAGCCAAGGAAAAGTCGGCTCGATCACATGCATTCTTTGGCTCGATCACCCAACTCTCCCGGCTCGATCGCTCGAGCATTCCATCTTGAGCCACAGTCTGTCGCCTTGAGCCAGCTCCAACATGCCTCGATCTTTCATCGAGCCCACCTTGATCGTCATAGACCTTGCCTTGGCCACTTTTCTTCATGCCTCGACCTCCAGCTCGAGTCAATCACCTACGACCCGACCAACTTCGAATCAGGATGAACCAAACCCGAGACCTTGACTAATCATTTCTTTTGGCTTTTATGCGTCTTAGGGCTTTTCTTTGAACACTATAAAAGCTCTAAAAGGCCTCAATTGAAAAAAAAAAGTTTTTCTTTTTGCCATTTTTAGCTTTTGTCTTAGGTTTTATTTTCTCTTTACTTTGTTCTTGATGTTATTCATGTTCTAAACCCAAATTTTGATTAAGTTTCAGTTTATCTTCTGTTTTCTTCATTTTCATATTTAGATTAAGGCTGTGAACTATCTGGTGCATGGTGATCTATGGTTTTTATGCTTTTAATCTTGTTTTTACCTTGATCACCTTCTCTGTTTTTGCTACTATTTCATTAATACTCTGTTTTTCTGGGTTAGTGTTCTTGGTGTTCACCATCTTTGACTTTTGATCTTTATGTCTTTTTTAGTAGCTATGCATTCTTGTTTAACTGATTTCGCACCAAAGATGCATAGTGCGTAGTTAACTTAGATTCCTGAGGATGGGGAAGACTAGTGTTGATGTCTTGTTCTTCGTAAGTGCCTAAGTTGATTTGCATCTAGATCCCTTCTGTTTTATTGCTCTTCATGCTGATTTTTTATGATCAACTGAAATCTGATATTAGGTATTATAGCACCCAGAAAGTGTTCAATGAAATACCTGAACATGGTGATTTCAGAGATTTGCACATCCTAGCCTAAGATATTAGATGTTTAGGATTATTATTTTCTTTAGTAGATTGGTTCCTCATGCCTGCTAAGTAGTGTACCGTTAAAGAGAATTAGGTATGGTGATTGCTTGGTTTGAAATCATTTACCAAGAGATTGGACTTAGTTGCATATGAATTTGCTGTCTAAGGGTTAGCTCATTGTTTGAGGTATGTTAGGCGCTTAGGTAGTTAAGGAAGGATCTCTAGTCAATTACCCTTGTCCTCAGAATCTACTTCCCACTTGATTGCATCTTCACCCATTTAACTTTCCTTCTGTTTATGCTTAGTAACTGCCAATGCATGTTAGTACTTGTTTCATGTTTCCTGTTTTAGTTTTCTGCATGTTTTGTTTGTTTAGGAACTGTTAGTAAAACCCCCATCTTTTCATTCAACTTGAATTAGTAGTTTCACTGGATCTATATTGTTAACATCAAACCCATTTGGATTGAAACATTATCTATACTACAATGGCATGGTAACACTGTATGGTTAGGGAATTGATCTTAAGACAAGAACGAAAAATCTTGTTATCAACCACCGCATCAGAATAATTTCCAAGCATTCATCAATGATGCTCATAATCATGGTTTTGTTTCAAAGCAACAATCACAAGGTTGTTTTCATCAACAACCACCTGGTTATTTTCAGCAGGAACAACAAGTTGGTGAAACTCGTGGTTTTTCACCTCAACAACCTCTACCCAACAATCTAATGTAGACGCTTTGTTGCATCAAGTTCTTTAAGGCCAAGCGAATGATGCAATGGAAACATTTATGAAGCTTGGTGAACTCAAAAATAAGATGGACTCCTCATTCAATGCCATCTATGCAAAGATTGAAGTTTTGAACCCAAGGGTTACTTCTTTGGAAAACAAGTCTGCTTCAACTTTTGTTTCTGCTCCAACCACAAATGGTCAACTTCTGGGGAAGGTAATCCAAATCCCAAAGGAGTATGCAGATGTCAATGCCATCTTCTTGGATTGTACCCACGATTTTTCTTCTCACACTTGTCCTACTGACATCACTGAGGACAGTGTAGTTCAAGTTTGAGGTTCTGCAAAACTGATTATTTGGACATGGAAAAAACCAGAGTTAGCAGCCAATGTCAAACTTGTTTTTTCTGAAAAGTTATTTGTTTCAAAGGAGAAGAAAACACCTTTTGTCCCACCACCTTATATTTCAAAGTTGTCATTTCCATCACGGTTCAAGAAGGAGATCATGGAGAAATATCCAGCAATCTTTGAGAAATCCAAGAAGGAGGGTGAAGGTCAGGGAATGTTGGTACGAAATGATGAATGCAATTCCATAATAACAAAGAAGCAAGAAGATCCTGGCTCATTCTCTCTATGATGTCTCTACATTTTATTGGTTTTAAGAACGCATTTACCATCATTTTTGGATCATTTTAGGATCATTTAGATGTCAATGAGTTTCATTCTTAGGACATTCTTAGTAAATTTTCATTTTTCAAGAAGTTTCGCATTAGCATTAGCATACATGTGCATTTTGGAGATTTTTCAGGACTTTCAGGAGTTTTCAGAACATTATGACAATATAGGAGAAGGATAAGGAAAGAGCAACCAAACTGACCAAGACGGATTGATCTCGATCAAGTGAGCCAAATAGCTCGATCAACTGGCTTGATCACCACATCGAGCCCGGCTTGATCTCGCTATAATTCAATCTCGCATTTCTCCGGCTCGATCCTGGGTAAACTACTTTGGCCTCGATCACCTCCAACCCCAGCCGCATCTTCACGCCTCAATCTTCGGCTTCTCACGACTTGATCACCACCTTGATCATGAGCCACAAACGTGCTCGATCACACGGCTTTGTCTCCCTTGATCAAAGCTTCCTTGATATCCTCCAGCCTGAAGCACCTCGATTATCCGGCCAGCTCCTTTGACCAAAACTTCCCAACCACCTAGACCTCGAGCCAACATGCCTCGATCACTCCTCTCGACACCTCGATGGTCAAGCCAAAGCTAGCTTCTTGTACGCCTCGATAGCATGGATCGATGAAGAATTGCTCACCTCGATCATGTATCTATGTTCCATACATCGAGCCAAGCTTCATTCTGACCCGATGATCCAAACCAAGACGACCTAGTTTCGGGTTAAGAAGAATCATTAGGAATTTTATACTTTTGTCTTTTAGCATTTTTAGGGATTTTTCTGAAATACTGTATAAGCCCTAAAAACGCCTCCATTTGCACTAGTTTTATTTTATTGCAAATTTAGGTTTTTGTTCGTAGGTTTCTTTCTCTCAATTTTTCTTTTGTTGTTCTTGATGATCAAACCCATAAATTTTTTAATTTTATGTTTAGTTTCTGATTTCTTCATTTTCATGCTTAGATTAAGGTTGTGAACTATCTGGTGCATGTTGATCTATTGTTTTATGCTTCTAATCTTGTTTTTGCCTTGATCACCATTTCTGGGATTTGTTACTGTTTCATTAGATCTCTGTTTTTCTGGGTTGGTGTTCTTGCTGTTCTTCATCTTCATCTCTTGAATCTTTTATTTTTCATCTTGATCATCATACTTTGGTTTCTTCTGACTTTGATATTCTTACTAGTTTGTATAGTTTGACTTTTGATCATGAGATTCAGTTTTGAAGTAATGTTTTCTGTTTTTCCTGATTTCATGCCGACCATGTGTAGTGAGTAGTTACCCTAGGTTCCTGAGGATGGGGTAGACTTGTATTAATATCCTGTTCTTTCGAGATGCCTAAGTTTGATTGCTTATAGATCTCTTCTATTTCACTGCTCTTAAACCTTATTTCTTTCTGATCAACTGAAATATTATATTAGACATTTCCACACCCAAAAGTTGTGTGATGAAATGTCTGAACATTGCTCATTGTTTGAGGTATGTTAGGTGTCTAAGTAATTCAGGGAGGATTACTGGTCAATTACCCCCATTATTAGGAACTTCTTGCCCTTTTGATTGCATTTTACCCATTTTCTTTCATGCTTTCATTTCACTTGCTGTTTACACAGTATTTGCCAATGCATGTTAGTACCTATCTCATGTATTCCAATTGCATCTAGACTGCTTAGCATCACATCCATTTTAGATTGACATATATATATACTACAATGGCATGTTGGTGTGATAGGAATGGATAACCTTATTCACACACGTAACAAAAATCTTGTTATCAATTGGGCGATGTTTCCAATTGGGTGTTTGTTTGTTACATTCTGGATTTTAGATCTATTAAGATCAAGTTTATTTTCTACATACATACTCATTGCGTTTCCTTTGTTTTCAGATACTTGCATCACGGTGTATGAACCTGAGAAGCAGGGGACCAACTGACTTAGTTCCACTCGTTGTCGACATTTGTGCTCTTAAAAGGGAACACTCCCGCGAAAGACGTGAACAAGAACGCTTGGATAATTTAAGAAGGTTGGATTTGAACATGGAGGATAACATTAAGCACGACAACCAGCACACCATTGATGCTGGTGACAACCCGAACACTCACACATAGTGCCATGGAATCCACCCTCATATTGTACAAAACAACAATTTTGAGATCAAACACAGTTTGATAGCTATGATACGTGGGAATAAATTCCATGGTCTACCAATGGAGGATCCACTCGACCACCTGGACGAGTTTGACCGATTCTGTAGTCTCACCAAGATCAATGGTGTGAGTGAGGACGCATTTAAATTGCGTCTCTTTCCATTCTCTTTGGGAGAGAAAGCTCATCAGTGGGATAAGTCTCTTACTAGGAACTCAATGACAACTTTGAATGCTTGTAAGAAGGCTTTTATTGCCAAATTCTTCTCCATTTCTTGAACAGCACGGTTGAGGAATGATATCACTAGTTCCACACAACGAAATGCTGAAACATTCTCTGAAGCATGGGAGCGATTCAAAATTTACACTATGCAATGTCCACATCATGGTTTTAGCAAGGAATCCCTCCTTAGCACTCTTTATTGGGGTGCTCTGCGGAAGATAAGAATGTTGCTTGACACTGCAAGTAATGGTAACTTCCTGAACAAGAGTGTTGATGATGGTTGGAAACTTGTGGAAAATCTCGCTCAATCAGATGGCATATATAATGAGGAGTAAAAATTGCACACCTCGTGGTGGCTTTGAAACTGATGATAAGACAAGGAAATATATCAAGGCTTTAAATGACATGTTGGATAAGCTCCTTCTTGGTCTGCAGCACCAAGTTCACTTCATCACTGATGAAGAGCATATTAAGATTCAAGCTAGAGAGGCCAACCACCATGAGGAGATTAGCTATGTTCAGATTCAGGGTGTCTATAACAAAGGTTTCATCAACTACTCCACCAACCCTGGTCTTTCCTACCGTCACAACAACCGTCAAGATCAGGTTTATCCGCTGCAAACACATAATAATATTCAACCATTCATCAATTATGCTCAGAATCACGGTTTCTTTCCCAGGCAACAAAAACAGGGTGGTTTTCAGCAGCAGCCACAAGCTGGTGCACCTCCTGGTTTCACCTTTAACCAACCTCAAGCTCCACCTTCCAACATTGAGGCTATGTTGCAACAACTACTTCAAGGTCAAACAAATAGTGTCATGGAACATCTAAGAAGTTTGGTAAACTCCACCACAAGATGGACTCCTCATTCAACGCCATTTATGAAAAGATTGAAACTCTCAACTCCAGGGTTACTACTCTGGAAAACAAGTCTACGTTTAATGGTCAACATCTGGAAAAATCAGTTCATAACCCAAAAGAGTATGCACATGTCAATGTCATCTTCTCGGGGAGTACCCATGATCTTTATTTTACCACTTGCTCTACTAACTTCACTTAGGATAGTGTAGTTCAAGTTTGGGGTTGGGGGGGGGGGGGGGGGTTA
>OVBE01005953.1:0-20726 GCA_900406425.1 Iberis pinnata
TTTCACCCCGAAAATCCCACCTATCAATCAGATTACCCTCAAAATCCATAGCTATCAGGGCACCATGTTCAGATTCACATAAGGTTCGCAGAAAACTTAAAAGGACAAAGTAGAGGATGCCCTAGGTGCTTGAGCCCTGACCAGCCGCATTGTCATCATTCCCTCTGGGGGCTCCTTTCCTCGCAACAGCTGCGACCTCCTCAATGCGAACTGCGACTTCCACCGCCTTGTCAAGCGCCCCACCTTCGTTGACGTCAAGCTTCTCAACATTCTCTTTTCCAACTACTTCCTCAACCAAAGCTTCATCCTTCTCCGCTCCAGTAGTAACTTCCTCAGCAGGGTTCAGAGATAGAAGGTTTGTACCATGGGAGTTGATACTTTCAACCGGATTGGGTTCAGAAGGCTCGCTCAAGTCAGACCCAGTGGGAGCCGCCACCCAATCCTTCTCCAAGTTCAACTCTTTGAATTCCAGCATTGCCAGCTCTTCATTAAACCCAACCAGGTCTCCCTCCAGATCCCTCTACTCCGCCTCCATAGTAGTCTCCCCCTGAGTCAAAAGCTTGATTAGCTTGAGATTACCTTGGATTTTCTCCATATGTGTCAGCTTCTCTTGGTACACCATCTCATTCGCATCTTTCCCCTTCACCCACTCCATCCTCTTTGCGAAATGCGCCTTCGTTTCATCTTCTTTCTCTTTAAGTTTCTGATCCAGTTGATCATCCATATCCTCAATAATAGATGCCAACTCCTTGGACATGACAGCCACCTCATTCTTCAGATTCTTCTTAGCTTTCTCATGACGAACTGTCTCCTCATTTAGCCTTTCGGCGTCCTTCTTCCTCAGGTCTTCCAACTCAGGGACCTCGGCCCTCAACCTACTATTCTCATCCTTCAGCATCTCAACCTGCCTCACCGTAGCCTTCAACTCCAAAATAGCTTTTTCAGCCCTAGCTGTTGCATCCGCAACTAACTCAACCCCAGAATTCTTCTTTGCCTTCCTCAGCTCGTCATCCAGGACTCCCACCAACCAATTCTCTAGAGTCGCGGTCTGAGGAAAGCAAACACATAGTTAGATCAAAACAAGGGGCAACCTAGGAGCATGAAACAAATAATGAGAAACATTCGTACCTCAGCATGAGAGCGGGCCCACTCGGCATACTCCCTCTAAACCGGGAGCGACTTGTGGTCATACAGTTTGGGTCCACCTAGCCAGAGTTTGGATACCAGCTCGGCACAAAGATCATCATCCTCGATGATGGGAGATTGTTTCGGCCATGTAAAGCTAAAAGATAATCCGTTATAATCATGAGCACCCACCGGAGACTTTTCTTGCATACAAGATCTTTATTAAGTTGGGGCTTCGAGATGGCGAGAGTTGCGACGAACTGGGGGAGGACAAGACATTTTCTTATGAGAACCCGCAACTTTCTCCCTGTGAACATCACCATGTGACGAGTAAGAAACCTCAATGGGATCCACGTCCATTGAGATATGGTCCTTTGGTGTCTTAACCTCTTGAGCAACATTGGGGTCTACTGAGCTGGGAGCGCCCTGAGAAATTTTAGTTTGCAAGCTTCACGGTAAGGAATAGGATTGTTCATGGTGACGGATGAACACAAAGATGGGGTAACTACAACAAAACCAAGTATCAAGTGTTACACGACTTGAATGGACCAAAAGAAGAACCAAATCAAAATACTTACTTGAAGATGATTTAGAAAGCGGTTCAAGTGGGTGCCAGTTATAGGAAACTCTTTCTCCGTCAAACGTGCTCCATTTTTTTCAATCGATTATTTTCGAGAAGATGCCAATTCCTCAGGAACTCAAAAGAAGGGTTCTCGACTTGAGTCAGATGCAGAACTGGTAAGACACCAAAGACAAGAAAAAGAGGATCAGATAACTAATCACACCGAAAAATCAACAACCACAGGAAACCAAATCAGAAACAATGAAATTATGATAATCAAAAATTTTCAACAAAAAATAATAATAATAAAGGAACAAAGAGAAAAATCTAAAACTTGAAGGCAATCCACACCAATTTCCCAAAAGAAAGATTATTCACTTCCAGAAAGAAGTAGAACCGGTCCCAGTCGGTTTTATCTTTTGGGGTTTGTCCAGTTATTAGCCCCAGATTTGGCTTGTTTGCGAGATACCAGAGGTCATCCTTTGGTCCCCTTTTGACGTACGTAGCTACCTCCAGCATATCGCAGCCGAGTTAAAACTCGTTTTCCCTTGCCTAGATCATCAGAAATATCGCATGTCGAACTCCTTTGGCCATCAGCTGACTTAACGCCATTCCTCGATGGTGCACATACCGGACCAACAGTTCAGCAACAAGAAAGCAAAACCTAAAGGTTTTGAAGACAATTTCATAAACCATGACAAAACCGGTTGGAGGATTGTTAGGAAATTGACCAGCTGCAGGGATTATGAACCTAATATCGGAAGGGAAGTTAAATTGCTCCGAGATTTTCCTCACAGATGCATCAGTAGATTGGGAATCACAAAATTTCATGATTCGTGGAGCCGCAGCCGCCCTAGCTCTCATGTCGGAAGCCGTAAGAGTTCTAACACTGATACTAGCCGCAGGATGCGACGATGAACTCCTTCTCCGAGAACGGATTACGAGTTGCTTAGACATAGCAAACGAGCCAAGGCAAAAGAAAAATTAAAGGGAAGAAAAACAGAAGAAAGGAGAAACCCGAAGAAGATGAAGGAGAATTGGAAAAGAAAATTTGCAAAACCTAGCAAAACAAAGAGAAATAAATGAACATAGATTTTACCTTTTGTTGCATAAGGAGAGAGGAAAGGCAATAACTGCCTCGAAGAACACAAATATTATCTTTTTATAGGCATAATGATGAAGAATTTGAATTTTAAATTTAAAGGATTAATCGCATGCGCAAAAAGATAATCTCCAAACTGTTGGGATTTCCTCTAATGAAATCCACAACAAATCGATTTATCAAACACTTGATTTTCGGATTGTTAAAAACCACCCGAACTCGCAACAAGAAGAATTATTAGTACATAAGTAAAATAAATACAACGCATTCATTCGAATATCTAAAACTCCCTCGGCAGGATTGTTGAGGGAGTTTTTCAAACACTTGGTTTTTGGATTGTTGAAACCCACCCGAACTCGCAACAAGAAGAATTATTAGTACATAAGTAAAATAAATACAACGCATTCATTCGAATATCTAAAACTCCCTCGGCAGGATTGTTGAGGGAGTTTTTCAAACACTTGGTTTTTGGATTGTTGAAACCCACCCGAACTCGCAACAAGAAGAATTATTAGTACATAAGTAAAATAAATACAACGCATTCATTCGAATATCTAAAACTCCCTCGGCAGGATTGTTGAGGGAGTTTTTCAAACACTTGGTTTTTGGATTGTTGAAACCCACCCGAACTCGCAACAAGAAGAATTATTAGTACATAAGTAAAATAAATACAACGCATTCATTCGAATATCTAAAACTCCCTCGGCAGGATTTTCCCTCAGCCAGTATCACTCCATCAAGTTTGACCAGCACGTATTAGGCGTAGGGAGATTGACCATAGAAGCTCCCCATCTGAATAACAATAATTGAGTAGTTGAATACACAGGGCGCAGGTGAACCACGGAGAATGCAGGCGCATGCCGAGCAGGAAAGGGCTAAGTCAAAGAAGTTCTGTATTAGGTGGGATTCTCCGAGATCGTATGGCCAACCATCCATTAAAATCGGAACAATACGACCTAGGTAGAAAGGATTATTAAAGGAGGAGGAAGAAAGAAGAGAGAGATCTTTCTTTTGGGCCAATTTTTGAGCTATATTTTACTTTAGAAAGTTTATCTAAGTTGCATGTGTACTCATTCGATAAAAATCAATAAAATCTATTTCTACTTGAATTTTTGTTGCCTTTTTTTCCTCTATTAACAAGATCAATTGAATTCCTAATTGAGATCAATTTGACAAAACTATATTGTGGATTTTAGCATCCACAGTAGCCGATCAACGATAAGGATGATCCGAAGGCAAAAACCTTCGGTGACAATCAAACCAATATGTTTTTCTTCCATTATTTAGCTAGAATGAGTTGGTGTGATCGTTATAATATGGATATTCTAGTTTCTCGTGTGTTGTCCATCCAGATAATATACCATACACTGGAAAATCGCTTATAATCCACATAAGAATCGCACGCATCTTAAACTTTTTTGTAACTATACATCATACTGATGTCTCTGCATTTTAGTAGTTTTGAGAAGTCATTTACCATCATTTTAAAGATATTTAAATGTCAACACGTTGCATTCATAGAACTTTCTTAGTAAATTTGCATTTTTAGGTAGTTTCGCATTAGCATTCGCATACATGTGCATTTTGGAGGTATTTCAGGTTTTTAGGGAGTTTTCAAAACATCATGGACAAGTTGAAGAAGGAGAAGAAAGTGCCAAGATCAAGCAGCTCGATTCTAGCTCGATCCCAGCTCAATCCCAACTCGATCCCAACTCAATTCCAGCTCAATTCCAGCTCGATCTCAGCTCGATCCTAGCTTGATCCCAGCTCGATTCCAGCTTGATCCCAGCTCGATCAGCCAGTTTGATTCCAGCTCGAGCCCAGCTTGATCCCAGCTCGATTCCAACTTGATCCCAGCTTGATCCCAGCTTGATCCCAGCTCAATCACGACTTGGTTTCAGCTCAATCCCAGCTCGATCCTAGCTCGAGCCTAGCTCGATATGCCAGCTTAATTCCAGCTTGATCCCAGCTCGATCTGCCAGCTTGATCCCAGCTCGATCTGCCAACTCGATCTCAGCTCGATCCCAACTTGATCCTAGCTTGAGCCTAGCTCTATTCCAGCTTGATTCCAGCTCGATTCCAGCTCGATCCCAGCTCAATCAGCCCAGCTCTATCCCAGCTCGATCAGCCCAACTCGAGCCCAACTTGATTTTTCACCAGACTTCTTCATAGAACCATAACAGATTTTAATTTTTTGTCTTTTAGTGGTTTAAGGTTTTCCTAAACCACTATATAAGCACTAAAAACGCCTCTATTTGGGGCAGCCTTTATTTTATTCCATTTTTAGCTTTGTCTTAGGTTTCTTTTTAAGCTTTTTCTCTCTGATTTTCCTTTGATGTTCTTGGTTGATCAAACTTAGATTTGTTATGGAATGCATCTTTTGCTTATGATTTCTGCTTAGTTGATGGTTTAAGATTATCTGGTGCATGTTAATCTTTAATCTAGTGCCTCTAATCCTGTTTTTTATGAGTTGATCTTTGTTTTTCATAAGTTTATGTTCATGCTGTTTTTGACCACAATGGTTTTTCTGAGTTTAAGTTCTTACTTTTCTTGATCATTTCATCCTTATTTCTGATTTTTCCAGCTTTTGATCATCATCTTTTGATTTTCGGATTTGTTGTTCTTGCTGCTTTTAAGGGTTGACTTTTGATCATAATATTTTGTTTAGAAGTTATGTTTTCTGGTTTTCCTGATTTTATACCCACCATATGTATTGGGTAGTTACCCAAGTTTCTAAAGATGGGGTAGATTAGTGCTGATTCATTGTTCCTCCTAGGTGTCTAAGCTTGTTTGTTTATAGGTCCTTCTGTTTTACTGTTCTTAAAGCTCATTTCTTTCTGATCAATTGAAATCAGAACTTAGGCCATTTCGCACCCGAAAAGTGTTAGATGAAATGCCTAATAAAGGTGATTTCAGAGATTTACAACCTAGCCTAAGGATTTAGACGTCTAGCGTGTTTATTGGCTTAGGAATATTGTTTCTTCATGCCTGCTAGACAGAGTTCCGTTAACGGCAGTTAGGTTTGGATACTACCTAGCTTGAGATCATCTGTCAAGGAATTGGATTTGGTTTCTTATGAATCTGTCGTCTATGGATAGCTCATTTTTGAGGTATGTTAGACACCTAGGTGGTTCAGGGAGGAACACTAGTCAATTACCCCATCCTTAGGAACTGTTTTCCCCTTGATTGCTTTTTACCCCCATTTTCTTCCATGTTTTTACTTCACTTGCTGTTTACCCTTAGTTTTTGTTTATGCATGTTAACTATCATGTCTTGCTTTGTTAGCTACCCCCCCCCCCCCCNTTTCTTATTTGACTTGAATTAGTAGTTCCAATTTCATCTAGAGTGGTTAATAACACACCTGATTGGATTGACACCTATTCATACTGCAATGACATGATAGTGTGATAGGAATTGACCGTAAAAACTAAACTATCCATTTGGCTTCGTTGCCAATTGGGTGTTTGTCTGTTACATTCTTGATTTTGGATCTATTGAGATCAAGTTCTTTGTCTATTCCCATTCTCACTTTGTTTTCTCTGTTTTCAGGTACTTTCAGCACTAACTCCAGTGTATTAACCTGAAAAGTAGAAGACCAACTGACTTACGTCCACTCGTTGACGACATTCTTGCTCTTGAAGGGAGCACATTTGAGCTAGAAGGGAACAAGAACGTTTGGATCACTTGAGAAGATTGGATTTGTAAATGGAGAACAACAACAACAACAACGTTCCTCCTGGTGGTCGTTCTATTGGTGCTGGTGATGCTCAAAACATACACACTCAATGCTATGGGATTGCTCCACCAGCTGTGAACAACAACAATTTCGAAATCAAGCACAGCTTGATAGAAATGGTTCAAGCGAACAAGTTTCACGAGCTGCCTATGGAGGACCCCCTGGATCATCTTGACGAATTTGACAGACTCTGCAGTCTTACCAAGATCAATGAAGTAAGTGAGGACGCTTTCAAACTATGCCTTTTCCCATTCTCTTTGGGTGACAAAGCCCGCCACTGGGAGAAGTCTCTTCCTCAAAACACCATCACCTCCTGGAACGACTGCAAGAGGGCATTCCTTGCCAGGTTCTTCTCCACTCTAAGAACTGCCAGATTGCAAAACGACATCTCTGGATTTGCGCAATGGAATGCTGAAACATTCTCTGAAGCATAGGAATAGTTCAAGGGGTACACGATGCAGTGTCCCCATCATGGATTCAGCAAGGAATCCCTTCTTAGTACTCTCTATAGAGGATCTCTCCCCAAGATCAAAATGTTACTTGATACAGCAAGCAATGGGAGCATCCTGAACCAAGCTGTTGATGACGGTTGGGAGCTAGTGGAGAACTTTTCACAATCTGACGGGAACTAGAATGAAGATTATGATAAAACTCCTAGGGGTGGCACTGATTCTGATGACAAAAAAAGGAGGGACCTCAAATCCTTGAATGCCAAGTTGGATAAGATACTCCTTGGACAGCAGCATCAAGTTCACTTCATAAGTGAAGAAGAGCAACTTCAGATCCATGGTGGGATAACTACTCAACAAGAGGAGCTTAGCTACATTCAGAACTAGAGAGGCTACAACAAAGGGTTCGTCAACTACAACAACAACACCAACATTTCCTAGCACAGCAACAATGTAGCAACCCCTCAAGATCAAGTTTATCCATCTCAACACCAAACAACAAGCTAAACCCTTCATCGCCTATGGTTAACAACAGCATCACGGTTTTGCACCTAAGCAACAAGCTCAGAATGGGTTCCCAAAATATCAACTGGGAGGAGCACCTCCTAGTTTCACCTCCAACCAACCTCAAGCTCAACCTTAACATTGAAGCAATGTTACAACAAATTCTACAAGGTCGGGCAACTAATGCAATGGAAACATCTAAGAAGTTTGGTGACCTCCACCAAAAGATGGACTCCACATTCAATGCCATCTATTCAAAGATTGAAGCTCTCAACTAAAGAGTTACTGCTTTGGAAAATAAGTCTGCTTCCACATATGTTTATGCTCCCTCCACAAATGGACAACATCCTGGCAAATCAATTGAGAACTCAAAGGAGAGTGCCCATGTTAATTCTATCTTCTTAGGAAGTACCCCTGACCTTTCTTCTCACACTTGTCCTACTCACATCACTGAGGACATTGTTGTTCAAGTTTAGAGGGATTTGAGCCTAAATGGAGCTAAAAATATAGATTCTATAAAAACTGAAACTAGTTCCTTGACAAGGACGAAACTAGAGTCAGCTGCTAGAGTCAAACATGTTCTTGGTAAAAAGTTATCTCTTTCAAAGGATAAGGAAACACCTTTTGTTCCACCACCTTATATCCCAAGGTTTCCATTCCCATCATGGTTCAAGAAGGAGATAATGGCAAAATACCATAAAATCTTTGAGAAATCCGTGAAGGAGGGTGAAGCTCAAGAGATGATGGTACTAAATGATGAATGCAATGCCATCATAACAAAAAAGCAAGAAGATCCTGGCTCATTCACTCTACCATGATCACTAGGTCCATTGACCTTCAACAAGTGTTTCTGTGATTTAGGAGCATCCATCAATTTGATGCCCCTTTCGGTTGCCAAAAAGTTGAGGTTCAATGAGTATAAAGCTTCCACCATATCTTGGATTTTGGCTGACATATCCATCATGTACCCTCATGGACTTCTGGAGAACTTACCCATCAAGATTGGGAGTGTTGAGATACCCATAGACTTTATGGTGTTGGATATGGACAAGGAACCAAAAGATCCACTTATAGTGGAAAGGTCATTCCTAGCTACGGTTGGAGCTGTAATCAATGTCAAGAAGGGCAACATCAGGTTGAACGTGGGGAAAGGTCCAAAGATGATTTTCAATATCAAGAACAAGGAAAATAAACCCACGATCCAGGGTCAGCTTTTCTCTATCAATGGAATGGATGAGGACAACCATGAGGATGGGTACTCAAGCAATGACTCATTGGAGTATGAACTAATGAAGGACTCAAACAAGGTTTCAGGGCATACAGAAGAATTTGGGCCGGTCAAAGAACCGAGTGCAAGAGTTTCTGCATAGTTAGAAGAAACTAGAAAACTGGGGATAACACCTAATGAGAGAAAAATGCCCATTTCAAAAGAAGGATATTCAGAGCTTGAGCACCAGCTTGAGCACATCTCACCTAAGAAGCCTACTTTGGGCATAATGATAGTACGATTTTTAGGTCATATTGGGTATCAATCACCCATCGTTGTAGTATAGATGGGTTTGTCAATCCATAATGGGAATGCACTAAGCAATCTGGAATGAGATGGATGCTTTAAAGTCAAGCTAAGTGTTAAAAAGGGATTGTTGCTAAAAAGATCCTACGTGCAATGAACATAAAAAGCATAAAGACAGAAAGAAGCATAAAAGACTTGAAAGTAAAAATAGAGTAAATGCAAAGAGAGTGAAAGGTGCAAGCAATGTAAAGCAGTTCCTGAGGACATAGGGTAATTGACTAAGGATCTATCTTGGGTTACCTAAGCACCTAACATACCTCATACAATGAGCTAATCCCTAGACAGTAGCAACACATGCAATCAATTCGAATTCCTTGGCAACCAATCTTAAGCAAGGTAATCACAGACTCAACTGCTGTCATAGACAGTGACTACCTAACAGGCATTAACAACAACTACTCTAGTCAATAAGCTTCCCAACATCTAATTCCTTAGAAGGGGAAGACGAATTTCTGAAATCACCTAGGTCCGAACACCTTCAATGACTCACTTTCCGGTGTTGAAAGGCCTTACGGCGGGTTTTCAGTCCCTTCCGGGTAGAAATACAATCAGCATTACGAACAGGTGAAACAAAAGGGATCTAAGATCAAATAGCTTAGGCACTAAGGTAAACCCAGAACATCAACCCTAGTCTACCCCCATCCTCAGGAACATAGTAAACTACTCACTACTCATGGGAGTAGAAGCATATGAAACAGAAAACATAACCTTAGAGCTAAACATGCAGATCTAGGAAAAACATATGAAGAACAACAAGAACATAAACCCAGAAATGAAGAACAGCACTGAAACAGTAAACAAAAAGCGGAGATTAAAGCATAAAACGTAAATCAACATGCATCAGAAATGCAACAAAGTAAAGCTAAGCAAGAAAGCTAAAGAAAAACAGGAGATTAACTAAGAACTTGAAAGAAATCTGGTTTTTACACCAAGAACATGATGAACGACATAAGAAAATAAAACCTAAGACTAAAACCTAAAAAGGAAAGAAAAATTAAGCTTTTTGCAAATGGAGGCGAATTAGAGCTTTTATAGTGTTCAAAGAAAAGCCCTAATTCACACTAAAAAGAAAATGCTAATCATTGTCTTGGGCCTTTATTCAGGTGGTATCCGGATTTGAGTTGGTCGGGTCGGAGCGTGCTTGACTTTGAGTTGGTAAGTGCATGATCGATCTGAGCTGAAGACGCTTGCATGAGATCAATCCAACTGAGATGCGTCTAAGGTGCGTCTGAGGTTGGGATTTATCCAGGCATTGAGTGCTTGAGATCGATCCAGACAAAGGTGAGATCGATCTCATGTTGGTTCCTTCTTAGTCTTGCTTCATTTCCATGCACTTCCTTAGCTTCGTCTGAGATTTCAACAAAAACGTTGAATGAGAGAGAGAGATCGATCCTGGTTTGAGATGGGATCGATCCAGGCAAGTGTTGAGATCGATCCAGATGGTGAGGTGAGATCGATCCCTGATGGATCTAGGTGGAAATGTGGGATCGATCTCAGATCGATCTAAAAGAGGCAGTGGGATTGATCCGAGAAGAGGATGAGATTGATCTAGGCATATGCTGAGATCGATTCTGCTTTGGTCCTTAGGCAGATCCAGTCCATTCCATGCTAAGTGGTGCTCCATTTGATGTTAAGTGCTGCTTTTCTAAAATCTCACAAATCCTTCTCGAAAACTCCTAAAAGTCCTGAAAAATCTCCAAAATGCGAGCATATGCAACTAATGCAAAAGTCCTAAAAATAATAAACTTACTAAAATCAACCATAAATATGATGTATGCACGCTTTAAGACCTCATAATTGATGCTAATTGATATGTAAAATCCATGAAAATTCAGAGTTATCACATTACCTCTTATGAAAACAATTTTGATCTTCAAACCCTAACAACAGACCTCAAGAGGGGTGGTCAAGTGTTTCTTCTCTACCCAATTCTCTAGCACTATCCAAGGGATAAAAACCCAAAATGCCACAGGAACTTTATAATCAAGGAAATTTTGTCTGATGAATTAGTCATATTTGATGTGGAACCTGATAAGGTGTCAAAAGTGAACTACCAAACCAACCCGAACAATGATTGTTGGATAAGTCTAGGAAGAAAACCTGGTAAAAGAACCTCAGTTCTCCTTGGAGGACTGTCTCAGGATCACTAGAGATTAAACAGGAAGTCAAGCTTAGTGATTATAAACAAGCTCACTTGGGAGGAAATCCCATGTCTATCTTTGTACATAAAAAAAATTTCAATTCGTGCCTAGTTTTTCTTTTAACAAATTTAAGTTTTTGCTTTGTTATGGGTGTTTCACGTACCCTTGATTAATGTTGTGGACACTTGGTGTGGGGAAAAGAGGAAAGCATAGTCAACTTGAGGAAGTCACAGGCAAACCCAAAATGTTTCCACATCGAGGCCAAGAACAATGTTAATCGAGTTCACATCGAGCCAAGGACAAGGGGGACACGTCACCTCGATCTCCATTTCAACCACTTTCTCCCACTCAACCTGAATACAGTACCACTCCAACCCCTTTTCATTGTTTATACCATAGCATATTTTCTATTTGTTGTTGCGTTTTGGTCCTAATTTCTCCTTCGGATTTTCATTACATAAGGGACTGTGTAATTTAAGTTTGGGGGAGTTTAGGAGGTATATAACCATGTTTACTTTTTTTTTCTTATTTCAATTTTGCATCTAAGACATACAAAAAACAAAAAATCGAATAGTTTTCAAAATTTGATTTAAAAACAGAGTGTCATTTAGTTGCATTACCTTGCTAGGATTGTATTTAGGGTTTTTAGGTTGTCTATATTTGCATTGGGGATTAGGATGATTACAACCTTGTAAATGTGATGCTTATTTAGGTAGTATCAATTCCATGGTTATTAATTGTTCAATGCATTCTGATTAAAACTGAAGTAAGATTGCACCATTGGAATGTGAAATTGCATGGTCCTTTCTTTTCTAAAGCATGTTACGATATGAAGTTTATCTCTATTTATTAGAACCTAAAATTGACATTTAAATATCATGTTTGTGTGCTGGATTTGAACTCATGGATACCATATACATAATTGGATTATCTTCTACCGTTTCACCACTCTTGTTAATCCAAATAGGCTCCCCACCCTTGAACCTTGCCTTCTTTAAGCCACTTATCAATTACTGAGTATAAGGTCTTTTTATGGAATGAGCTCGGTAGAAAGTGTTAGGTTCGAACTGACAGGAATGGAATTTCATGTAGTTCTAGTCAACACTTTTGGACTAGATAGGACTAGGTGAGATTCGATTCTGGGTATTGGGGTTGGTTTGAAAAAGAGGAAAACATGTTTGGAATCTGTTAAAAGAAAAGGGTATGGTTATGAATCTTAGGGGAGGAAAAGAAAAGTAAAGAAAACAGAATAATCTAGTAAAGGGTTTGGGGGAAGAGGATATGAGAAGTATGGTTTGTGCAGAAACAGGAAAAGGAAATAACAAGGAAAGAAAAGGGTAAAAACCCAAGAAGTTAGTGAAAAAGCACAAAAAGATCAGAAACCATAGGTACTAAAATTAGGAAGTCCCCAAATCCACTAGAAATCTAATAAGAAAGAAACATCTCCTAAGAAATGTTAAGTAAAAGATGAAAAAGGGAAAAATGTGAACCATGAAGATCACTTCGAACTTAAAAGGGTAGAATTAGAGTCTCTTACTGGGTTTAGAATTAGGAATATTTTTAGCTTCACTAACTTTTGGTAGATGGGATTCTGTTCTTGTATGCATCTAAGTGTTCTTACCTTTAGCATTCTACTAAAGCTCATTCCATTTTTGAGAGAACCATGTTCTGAAATGTTAGCCAATGCATAAAGGGGTCATTTTTATCATCTCTTAACCAGTCATTTATCCATATAAGTTCAATGAATGTGCATGACTTGATCCACGGTTTCTGTTTAATGAATGTTAAAGAGGTAAATGGATTTGAATGCATTGTGGAAGTTGGAACTGATATGAAATTGAGCTTTGATGAGTATGGCTAAATTTTTTAAGTAGGATGATATTGTTATGCATTCTAGAACTAGTAACCTGGACATTGATATTTCCTATTTTATCAGCATGTTTTGGTTATGAGTTCTCATTTTCAAACTTCTCTTCCATGCTTTTGAATTACTTGCTTAAGGGCAAGCAAGGATTTAGTTTGGGAGAGTTGATGTCTCTGCATTTTAGTAGTTTCTAAGAAGTCCTTTATCATCATTTTAAGGACATTTAGATGTCAACATGTTGCATTCATAGAATTTTCTTAGTAAATTTGCTAGGTAGTTTCGCATTAGCATTCGCATACATGTGCATTTTGGAGGTAGTTCAGGTTTTTAGGGATTTTTCGGAACATCATGGACAAGTTGAAGAAGGAGAAGAAAGTTCCAAGATCAAGGAGCTCGATTACATCTCAATTCCAGCTCGATCCCACCTCGATTCCAGCTCGAGCCCAGCTTGATCCCAGTTTGATTAGCCAACTCGATTCCAGCTCGAGCCAAGCTCGATTCCAGCTTAAGCCCAGCTCAATCCCAGCTCGATCACAGCTCGATCCCAGCTCGATCACAGCTCGATCCCAGCTCGATCAAATAGCTGGAGCCCAGTTCAATTCCAGCTCGATCACAACTCAATTCCAGCTTGATCCCAGCTTTATCTGCTAGCTCGATTCCAGCTTGATCCCTGCTTGATCCCAGCTCGATCTGCCAGCACGATCCCAGATCGATCTGCCAACTCGACCATAACTCAATTCCAGCTCGAGCCCAGCTCAATCCCAACTCGAGCCCAGCTCAATTCCTACTCGACTCCAACTCGATTCCAGCTTTATCCCAGCTCAATTAGCCTAGATCTATCACAGCTCGAGCCCAGCTTGATCAACCCAGCTCAATCGCAGCTGGATCCCAGCTCGATCGCAGCTGGGTCCCAGCTCGATCAGCCCAGCTCGATCAGCCCAGCTCGAGCCCAACTTGATATTTCACCAGACTTCTTCACACACCATTACATATTTTAATTGTTTGTATTTTAGTGGTTTAGGGTTTTCCTACACCACTATATAAGCAATAAAAATTCCTCCATTTGGGGCAGCCTTTATTTTATGCCATTTTTAGCTTTTTCTTAGGTTTCGTTTTAAGCTTTTTCTCTCTGTTTTTCCTTTGATGTTCTTGGTTGATCAAACTTAGATTTCTTATGGAATGCATCTTTTGCTTATGATTTCTGCTTAGTTGATAGTTTAAGATTATCTCGTGCATGTTGATCTTCTTTCTAATGCCTTTGATCATGTTTTTTCTAAGTTGATCTTTGTTTTTCAAAAGTTTATGTTCATGTTGTTTTTGACAACAATGGTTTTTCTGGGTTTAAGTTCTTACTGTTCTTGATCATTTCATCCTGATTTCTGATTTTTCCATCTTTTGATCATCAGCTTTTGATTTTCGGATTTGTTGTTCTTGCTGCTTTTAAGGGTTGACTTTTGATCATGGTATTTTGTTTAGAAGTTATGTTTTCTGGTTTTCCTGATTTTATACCCACCATGTGTATTGAGTAGTTACCCAAGTTTCTAAGGAGGGGTAGAATAGTGCTGATTCCTTGTTCTTCCTAGATGTCTAAGCTTGTTTGTTTATAGATCCCTTCTGTTTTGTTGTTCTTAATGCTCTTTTTTTTTTTTGATCAATTGAAATCAGAACTTAGGCTTTTCTGCACCCGAAAAGTGTTTGATGAAATGCCTGATCAAGGTGATTTCATAGATTTACATACCTAGCCTAAGGAATTAGATGTATAGGGTTGTTATTAGCTTAGGCAGATTGTTTCTTCATGCCTTCTAGGTAGAGTTTTGTTAATAGCAGTTAGGTCTGGATAATACCTAGCTTGAGATTATTTGTCAAGGAATTGGATTTGGTTGCTTATAAATTTGTCGTCTAGGGATAGCTCTTGTTTGACGTATGTTAGACACCTAGGTAGTTCAGAGAGGAACACTAGTCAATTACCTCCATCCTTAGGGACTGTTCTCCCCTTGATTGCTTTGTACCCCCATTTTCTTCCCTGCTTTTACTTCACTTGTTGTTTACCCTTAGATTTTGTTTATGCATGTTTTCTTGTTTAGGATTGTTAGCTACCCCCTTTTTCTTATTTTAATTGAATTAGTAGTCCAATTGCATCTAGAGTGGTTAATAACATACTTGATTGGATTGACACCTATTCATATTGCAATGACATGATAGTGTGATAGGAATTGATCGTAAAAACTAAACTATCACATACACATCCTCTCCATGCTTCCATAATGTCTTCCACTCATATATGGGTTGCAAAAATACATCAAATGCTCGTCTCGATTAGGGCCAGGTACAAGAACATAGGGACATAAAAACTCTCATCTTATACACAAAGATGGTGGAGAATTGTAAGGTGTCACGATGACTGACTTTATAAAATATTGTCTATCATGTTTCCCTAAAAGGATGAATCCATCTGTACTATATGAGATAAACATTTAAGTTATCGTATGCAAAATCTGGATATGTAGAATGAAAATGATGACAAGCTTCTACATCAGAAGGATGTGTAATCTCTCCATCAAATTTATGCTTAGCATGCCATCTCATTGTCGCAGCTGTTTGCTCATACTTATACAACCTCTTCATTCTATCTGTTAGTGGCAAATAGCATATCCTCTTGTAATATACCGAAAGTTTACCGCATATATCCTTATACCTTGTTTTGTGATAAAATCGACAACTCGTCCGGTGTTCGTCTCGCCTTCAATAAAGTATACAATTGTCAATGCAAAATCCTATTATCTGATACGGTAATCCAAGCCCAAAAACAAGTTCTTGTATCTCGTAATCTGAACCCGTAGCAATGTTATCCTCTGGAAAGATATCTCCCTCATAAAATTATATATTGAGTCAACACAATCCTCAGCCAAATTATAGTATTTCTTTATCCCCATCAACTTACTTACAGATGATAAAGGCAAATGACCATCTCTACATCATCTATATAATGGTTGGTTCGCTGCATCTAACATACCAAAAAACAGTCATACTTCTAAAATAAGGTTTTTCATTCGACCTTTTTTAACAACGGCCTGCGCCAACTCTATATTTTTCTCTATAAACATCATTAACCATTTTAACCGTACCAGCCCCAAAATCTAATTTCATTTTAGGTTTTTCTGTTCTATCGGCCAATGGTTCGCTAGTGCAACTACTACCAACGACATCATGTCTTTCTCCATGTAAATACAAAATCTTATAACCCGTAATAAAATCATTGCAATATCAGTGATTTCATACCATATCTATCCTGATTTTATGAGAATTCTTATATAAAGAACATGGACATGTTAACTTATGATTGCTTTGTGCCCGAGGACGACGACATGCTAACTCCATGTATTCGCAAACACCACGTGCATATTCATCGTTCAAAATCTTTGTGTCTTCATTCATCCTTTCACCATCCATGAATGATTGAAAATAGGTAGTAGACATTTTTCTAAGAATGTGGGTAAGTTTTTGAAATAGAGAGTGGGTGTTCTTGTTTTTTATAGAAGCCTAAATTGACGGTATAGTGACGAAATAATTCCACATTCATTTTTCGTCTCATATAATAAAATCGAGACGACTTTTTTGAAACTTCAAGAGTTTCTTACTGTGGAGAATGCAAGGCGTCAATAATTATGGCCTTAATGCATTTTAAGCTTTTAAAAAAAATTGCTATATATAATTCTCAATTACTTTTGCATTCGTCTCATATGAATATTGATGTAGAGCGATGTTCTGTTCATTTTGTTACTTTGTGTATGTTTGGTCAGTCCCCGATAATGACCTACATACTATCCGATTCACGAAACACTGGCCTGATTTTGGTACGGTAACTAGTCACAACTTAGCCATTTTTATTATCTTCGGATAATTTTGCCACGAAATTACCTCGATTCTGCCAATGTATTATTGTTTTGTGGCAAGTAGATTTTTCATGGCTGACTTCGAGTTACCCACTATTTTTTCGTGGATATGTATGATATTTTTACTAGTACGTAATTGCGAAGAAATTTCTCATCAAGAATATATACATCCAAAAGTCGTTGAAAAGTACTGATGGATTTGCGATTTAAACATGGAACATATTTTCAAAATTGCCACTGTTTGAAAATATTCTTTGATGGATATTTGTTTTAATTTTTTATAAGAATCGACAATATATTTTTGAGTATTATTCAGAATTTAATACTCCCTCTGTTTCACAATGTAAGTAGTTTAAGGTTAGGGCACAACTATTAAGAAAATTATTTAATTTTAAACATTCCAAGATAAAAATCGCATTCCAAAACAAACCAACCAATAATAAATCATTCTGCGGAATATAAAGAGTCAAAAACACAAAAATACACTAAATTTTGCATTGAAAAGTGAAAACAACAATCATTTTGAAACAAATTTTTTTCTCTAAAACTACATACATTGTGAAACGGAGGCAGTAATTATAAGTTCATAAAAATTTACTATAATTTAAATAATTTTTTGAAAACAAGAAAATGGTTTTAAAATAAAAATTTAAACATTTTAAAAAGCCTAAACTGCTTGTTTTCCAGTTCCAAATCCGAACACCAACTCCCAGAAAGCTGCATAGAAGTAAGTATTCATTCATGATCAAAAATAGTCACTTGCACTCGAATCAGACAATGTTTTATGGATTTTTGTGCGATTGTAAGTATTTAGGAAAATGTTATAAGGATGAATTTGTTAGATATATTCAATCGAGCTTGGGTAATTAGGAAGCTAACACATAAGAAAATATTAGTTTTTCAAAAGATATTATGCAGATATAATCTCTATTTAACTTTTTATTTTTCTAAATTCCACACCTTCATATTTTTTTTGCAAATAAAAACATGTAAATTCAAAGAATAAAATCAGTAAAGGTTTATAAAAAATATATTTTTGAATCTAACATGATTATAATTATTTAAAACAAACATAAATATTATAAAATAATAAATAGTAAATAATGAAAGAAGACCATAAACTCCTAATATTAACCCTAAAATCTAAAATATAAACTTTAAACTCAAAATTGTAAACTATAAACTTGAAAATATAAACCGTAATCTAAAAAATCAAAACCCTAAACCTTAAACGTGGACCCCCCCCCCAAATAAAAAAAGAGAAATTTTGAAAAATAGGTATTTTATGAAACATAATTTGGTTTTAAATATTTTGGTTGAGTTAATTTGCAATTAAGGTATCTTTTTGTTTCATTGATAATTATATTCCGAAAATACCCTTTCTTAATTATATTTCATTTTTATTAAATATGTGTTTAAAAATTATTTTAACATTTATATTTAATGTAAGCTATTACCTTAAGTGAATAAAAACAAATATTTAGAAATTATTGCTGATGTTGTAGATTTGGAAAGTGACTATAAACATATATTTGCAAGACTAATAGACCTAATTCACGTAATACTTCATTGAAACTTATGACATCTCCTCGAGCTTCTGTTGAATTTTCTATGGACCGTAAGAAGATGCTACTGTAATTAATTCATAATTACATAAGAAGATGTTACTGTAGTTAATTCATAATTACAAGAATTCTCCATTTTCTCCAGTTTCATCGGTTTCACTCACTTTGATGCGCACATAATTATCCAACTCTTTAACCAGAAATGCTTTCATGTCATTCATATGTTCTCTTACCCCATGCTTTGATTTCTTCTACCACCTTTGTTACCCGTTTATCGGCACCACAACCTCTGAAAAAATAATATCACCGAATGGAGATTAAAGAGATTTGACTTGAGAAACATGATGATGTTAATGTTCGCATACATGAAACACATTCATGTTAGTATATCTAATTTACATGTGTGTAACAAATTCACGTGAATGCATAACGTTTTCACATGCACATTCACGTGTAAGCATATCATTCATGTGTTTGCATATGCATTCACGTCGTTGTAATATCATTCAGGTGAATGTGCATTCATTCACGTGAATGTGCATCCATTCACGTGAATGTGCATCCATTCACGTGAATGTGCATCCATTCACGTGAATGTGCATCCATTCACGTGAATGTGCATCCATTCACGTGAATGTGCATCCATTCACGTGAATGTGCATCCATTCACGTGAATGTGCATCCATTCACGTGAATGTGCATCCATTCACGTGAATGTGCATCCATTCACGTGAATGTGCATCCATTCACGTGAATGTGCATCCATTCACGTGAATGTGCATCCATTCACGTGAATGTGCATCCATTCACGTGAATGTGCATCCATTCACGTGAATGTGCATCCATTCACGTGAATGTGCATCCATTCACGTGAATGTGCATCCATTCACGTGAATGTGCATCCATTCACGTGAATGTGCATCCATTCACGTGAATGTGCATCCATTCACGTGAATGCGTATAATTCCCGTGCATATGTACTATTCACGTAGATAAGCATCATTCACATGCATAAGTATTATTCATGTGCATGCAGATTCATCACAACTTACCACATTCTTTCTCTCCTTCACCTTCGTTGACAGCATTGACATTTTCCTTGTGTGCTTGCGGAACAATGGTGATTTTTTTCATATAAATCGAATAGGATTTAGAATCGAAGGAACAAATTAGAAACGAAAACAATTTTGATTAAGAACTCGCCGGATCAAAGTTTATCTCGTCGTCGGAGTTTGATCTCACCGTCTGAGCTTCAAGTCGTCTATTTCTTAGAGAAGAACTAAAAGAAAAAACCTAAATGAAAGGGAAAGGTAAATTTTCTCTTTCCTTTTAGATATATTCTCTATTTTTTAACTTAGGAAACTAAATATTATTTTTAAAACAAAAAAATTTAAAATAAATTAAACGTTAAATTAAATAAATATTTTTTTTAATCATATATAAGGATATGATTGTAATTCTCTAAGGTCAAAGTACCTTATTGCAAAGAAGTTGAAAAGATACCTATTTTTCAAATTACTAAACATAAGAGTGTCCATTCTCCAAATTTTTTCATAAAAAAACTACAAAAAGAAGTATAACTACCAAGGACAAAATAACATTAAGTAACCCGACATCCTATTCCACAGATTATCTATGTATATAAATTGGCTTAAACCTAAACCCTAAGCCTCAAACCCTAGAATATAAACTCTAAACTTGAAAATTTAAATTCTAAACTCAAAAACTTTAAACTTTAAACCAAAAATATAAATCTTAAATCCAAAATATAACCATAAACCGAAAATATAAACCCTATACTTAAATTATAAATCATAAACCAAATATATAAATGCTAAACTGAAATATATAAACCTTAAACCCAAATATATAAACCCTAAACCCAAAATTATGAACCATAAACCTAAAAATATAAACGAAAAAATAAGACTACAAAAACAAATCTAACTACCCAAAAAGATAGCCAGACTACCAATTATGTGAGGAATTATGATGTAGACCGACTATTCATCGAGTAGGGCTATATATATGAATATATGATATATTGTCTGATGAAAGAGAGTTAATCCCTAGGTGTAGGTGTTCATTTCTTAATATTAGGTTGTAATCTGATTATTCATTGCTATTACCATGCTATAATGGGAAGATATATTGTAGATGAAAAAATAAACAGAAAAATGAAGATGGGGAAAAAAATTCATATATATATATA